>PVKU01001670.1:0-279937 GCA_004027475.1 Anoura caudifer | reverse complement strand
AGAGGAAAGGGAGAGAAGATTACCCCCTTAGCCCCAAGTTTGAATTTTTGTAAGAAACATCACCATTCTTTTTAAAGCCACTGCTATGCCTGGAACGTACTTCACTGAATTTCACAGGCTCATCAAAGGAGAGGCTGTGTCACACGTAAGAACACAGAAGCGCTTTTGTCTCTTAACGAGAAACAAGACCGCTCCCGCCTGCTCCCGTGACTTCAGCTACAGCCTCTGTGCCCCCATCTAAACCACCATCTCCAAACTTTCTCCTAAGTTTTCATCCTGTTTTTTCAACAGCTTGCTGGTCAACTCACATGCTTGGCCTGGCCATAGCTCATCATTTTCCCAACTCACCATGTCCCACCCTCTTCCAACTAGACGCGTCACTATTCTCCCTAGAAACCAGCCCTTGATCTCACTCTCTTTCTTAGCCAGTTGGAAGCCATGGCCCAGTGACTGCAGCCCCTGAGCTCCGTTGCCTATGCCTCCTCCCCCGTTTCCCTGGCCACCACCTCCTCTCACCAGGGCACTGGAAAAGTCTCCTCAGCTGCTCACCTTGCCTTCAAACCTTCCCAGCTGCCATTTACTACCCACCCGCCCCCCAGAGTCCTGCCTGTAAACAGACACCATCCTGAGTTTCCTGTCCAGAAACAGTAATTGCTGCCCAGGTGGGTGTGGCTCAGTTAGTGAGCATTGTTCCATAAACAAAAGGTTTTGGGTTCGATTCCCAGTCAGGGCACATACCTAGGTTGCGGGTTCTATCTCTGGTCTGGGAGTGTATTGGAGGCAACCAATCTATGGGTCTCTCTCACATCAATGTTTCTCTCCCTCTCTTTCTCTCCCCCTCCAAGAAAAAAAAAAAAAAACCCACGAAAAAATGTCTTCGAGTGAGGATTAAAAAAAAAAAAGGAATTGCTCCCTACTGCCTTAGTATGGTAGTCAAGATCCCAGGTGAGCCTTCCAGCCCTTCTCTTGCCATGCACCCTTGCTTCTAGGCACTTCAGGAGAACTGTCATTTCCGAACACTTCCTGCCCATCTCTGCCCCACACCTTTGCTCACACAGTCCTTCACTTCTGATGGGCCCTCCACATCACAGCGGTCGAAACTCTTCCCATTCTTCAAGGCCTAGCTCCAAACCCTGCTTCTCCTGATCCTCCTAGATGGAATTAGTTTCTTGCTCTCCTAAATGGCCTTTGCACAGCAATTATAAACACCCCCCATGAAATTATACGCAGTGAGTCTTGTTAACCCTTCGCTCCTCCAACTAGACTGCACGGCCTCCATGCACTGGGATGCTGGCCTCCTTATCCCTGCTCAGTAAGTGTGTTAAGCTGTTTTCTAGGCACTGCCCTCAAAGTGAGCAGGATGCATAGTGCACTGCGCAGCCTCCCTCCCTCCCTCCCGACAATGTGTTCCTGATGGAGGGGTCTTTGGGGGGGCAGGAGGAAGAGGATGCTCACACACATACACACACACACATACACTCATGAGCACTGGCCTGCTGGCCTCCAGGCCCAGGCATGCACACACGAACAGCTGTACACAGATACACACCAGCGCAGTGACCTGCATCTTTTATTTCATACTCACACGCACACCACGGAGGCCGACGACACGAAGCTTTATGTTCTACATGCCTGCCCCGCCTTCTGCACACAGACACTTTCTCCCCCGTCCCATGTACATCCACTGACATGCCAGCAGGCAGCGGAGCAAATCCAGAAAGTCGACCTCAGACCTGAGGATGTGGGCAGCGTGGGCAGGCCCCCATTCGCTGTTTTTCCTCCCCTTTCCCATGCACAGGGCCGGCTGATTTGCCATCATTCATGAATTTGCTAAACCCAGGAATCTAGAGCTAATCCATACAGCTTCCCAGGGCAAACAAGATCCAAATGCGCATACGCATTATTGGTTATTTTCTAAATGAAAAATAGTGGATGCTTGTCGAAAAGAAAAGAAAATTCCCTGAAACTGGGACAGGATTGCCCCTGCAGAGAGGGTTTGTGAAGAGGGGCGTGAGAGACACAGGCGGACTTTTGTGTTTCCCTTAATGAAATGTACGTATGTGAGCTTGTGCATGTTTCAAAAGTTAACAAAATGAGAGAAGGTGCCCAGAAATAAAAGTCTCCTCTCCGCTCCCCGAAACATGTGGCTAAGCTTCCTGAACCACATACAAATTAGCCATGTTGCATCCTGGGGACTCTGAAGAATCATGAAGGAAGACCGGAGGCCGAGGCCGGGGGGAGTTCCCCATCAGTGGGGTTGGGGCTCCAACACCAGGGGTTGCCAGAAATAGCAGTCCTCTGAGCGTTTGCAAAGAAGCAAATGAGCAGGCCGTCCAGGCCCCCTCGAGCAGGCAGCCTCTGGAGTCAGTGAGGTAGCTCCCGAAGGCAGGTACTGCCAGGCAAGAAAGGGCCCTGCAGGAAGGGTCTGAAGGATGAACTGGGCAGGATGAGTGGGGATGATTAGGGAGAGCTCAGGGATGCACAGGGCGCCGAGACGGAGGCAGAGCTGTGTGCCTGTGTGCGTGCATGCGTGTGCGTGTGTGCATGTATACACATACATAGGGGGCCACGGAGCTCTGCTTGACCGATATGTGTGGCTGGTATGGGGGAATCAGGACAGCACAGGCGACTTGGGGCCTTTCTCCTTGCCAAACGGGGTCTGGCACTAAGAGGTGCAGAAGGTGAGGTGGGCGAGAGGCTGTCCCTCTGTCGTCAGGCGCTGATTCATGGAGAGAGGAAGCGTACCCTTCTGCCCTGTGTGTTCTTTTTTTTTTCCATTTGGCAAACATGATGAATGATGGTCACAGAAATAAAGCAAATAGCACACAGGAAGGAGTTCTTTTTCCTGGTTTGGAGTTCATAAAACCATTTTTATAAGTATCTGGAAATGGTCCTCTCTTGAGAGCTGGGACAGAGGCAAAGTGGGCTGTGGACCATGTCCAATTCCCATGTCACCAACCGTAACCCAGAGCACCCTCTGCTTGAGCCATGCTGAGGTGGTCAGTGGGGAGTAGGGCACAGAACTGAGGCCCAGGCCCAGTCCTGCAGGGTAGGCAGCTCCGCCCCACCCCCTCCTCCAAACAAGGCAACTCTGCTGTCACAAACTCAGAAAGCTTGGGCACTTACTTCATGGTGATGGTGTTGAAGAACCAGGAATAGAAGCCCTGGGGAAAAAGGAAAGAAGACATGAGAAACTCCAGGCCTGGACCCGCCTCCTCCAGCTCTGGGAACCCAGGCAGCAGGTGCGTCATCCAAGGCAGTGTCCGTGTGGGGTCTCCTTCTCAGGTGGGAGACATCAAAACAGAGCCTGAGTCCTGGGAGGAAGCTGACGTGGTCTGGAATCAGTAGTGACTGGGGAGGGAGATGCCCCATTAGTAAGCTACCATCCCTGCCATCTGGAGCCCTGCTATGGGAAATGAGGGCCTGGGCTAGAGGGAGGGAAGGGACTCTCTCCGGGGTGGACATCGGTTGCTTTCCACCTGCCCCTCATTGCTTCCTTCTGGGAACTGCCCCTCCCCATGTCCGGTGGGCTGTCCATCAAGTAGGCAGCTGCCACAAATGGTCAGGTGACCAAGGGGACCATGACCCAAGTAGGGCCAATCAGAATTCCCTTATGGGGATTGATGTGGGTGCTGGGAGAGAGGGCCCCCCTCCCTCTGAATACCATGAAGCCTGAAGTGGCGTAGGATCATGCCTGAGAGAAAAGGCCAGTTCGGACGAGAAAGGACCAGAGAGGGGATCCTGGTGGCAACTCTAGGCTTCCTGGATCTAGCTGTACCCGAAGCAGCTGCTCCTCTTGTACTTCCCCACACCCGATCCACACGTTACCCTTTGTTATAAGACTTTTTTTGAGCTGAGTTTCTTCTCTTGCATCTGAGGGTCCTGCTGGTTACACCTTTCTCTTGGGGTCCTGTTGTGTGGAGTTTCTGGGTGGTGGGGAGAGGTGGCCTCGGCCTTGGGGGTTGGGGTTGGGAGGGTCTAGAGAGGAAGTCAGCTAAGGGAGAGTGTGTGTGAGGGGGGGCTGGGACCCACGGCTGTAAAAGCTGCCAGATATGGTTAGATTACCCTGGCGTATGCGTCCTTCTGGGACCCCAGAGGGTTTATAACAAAACCTTGAGAAAGGTTGCAGCTCTTGATTGGCCCCATTTGGGTCATGAGCACGTCAGTGAACCAGGCAGTCCCATTGGTTGATGGTCCTCTGGAACCACAGGAATTGGGGAAGGGGGTATGTCCCAAAAGGAGGCAACGCGGGGCACACAAACAAGAAAAAGAGGCAGTTCCTTGCTGCCTTCTGCATAAGGCCCACCTTCTAGGTCCCCCTCCTTGTGTTGGGTTGATTGACAGTGGGAATGTCCACTCAGGGGGTGTCCACTGCAGAGGCCCCATTTCCCCAGCTACATCCTGGAGAACTAAAATAAGGTCAGATGCCCAGGAGTGAGTCAGAGCAATGACGAGGAACAGCAGCATGATGACAGCAGCAGTGGCTGGGAAGGTCCCCAGGGAGGGGCTGAAGAGCAAGGCAAGACTTGGGCTGAGAGTCCCCACGCCGCCCTCCCTGCACGGAGAGTCTCCCCCCACAGCCCACCTCTGGGCAAACAGGGGTGTGATTTCCTAAGGGAACAAGCAGGTTTGTTGATGGCTCCTCGGGGTTATGCACAATGGAGGGCACACCTTCCCCAGAATCATTTCCACCCCTTTGCCGACAGATGCACAGGTGGTTGCCACACAGGGTACACACATGTCCTGGAATTCACACAGGACAGGACCATCGTGAAAGGGCAGAGCCAGTAAGTAGAAGTGTGGCCTGTGTACCCATGAAAATCACGTAGACACAGATGTTTGAGTGAGCATGTGTGGGCTCGTCTCTCTGTCTCTCTGTCTCTCTCTCTCTCACACACCCCTGTGTGTGTACACACACACACACACACACACACACACACACACACACACACATATCGTAGTTCTGAAAGGCATATCCCATTCAGAAAACTTAGCAGCTGAACAGTGGGCCTGAGAAGATGCCACCTCCCCTCCGCTCCCCAGCCCTGCAGGAAATGGCCCAGTCCCGGCCGGGGCAATTCTCCGTCCTCGCCGCAGTTCCGCTCTCTTCAGTCTGACTGCCCTTCACTGCCATAACAATCTCTCTTCTTAGATACTTTTTAAATAAAATGATTTTTTTTGTCATTTTAAGTTTAAATACCAACCGAAGTGATGTTTCTACAAAGAAACCCAAGAGCCATGTTGCAAGGTAAGTGGGCCTGTCCCTACCCTATGGAGGGCTCCTTCGGAGGCTCCTCACTCCGACAGGAAGATCCTGGCAATTAAAGGGACTTGGTCCCTTGGAGGGATGACAATGGAAGGAGTATGTTTCTACTCACTGGACCCAGTAGATCTATGTCGCATCCTAATTTCACAGCAGTGAGCAAGACCAGGTCAGCCCTGGTGCTCGCTGGGAAAGCGGGTACACTAGCCCGATGGGGTAGATGTGACGTTACAGCCTGTGTGAAGAGCGTGAGGAAAGGGAATGCTTTTCCCACGGAGGCAGCCCCAGACGGGGTGGGGAAGCGGTGCTGTGCTGGGGCCTGAACAAAGGGTGGGTGTGTTGGCTCAGAGACAGGCCAGTGGGGAAGGTGGAGAGGGGAGAGCAGGGGAAGGAGGTGGCACTTTTGAGGACCTAAAAGATGGCCGATGGGCCAGGGGTGGAGGATGGAAGGAGAAGGATAGACTGACAGGTGGGCAAGAGGCCAAACCACGAGATCAAGGCGTCTGCAATGTATTCCAAGAGCCTTAGGAAGCCACTGAAGGTTGAGGCAGGGGAATGGGTGTCCCCATTCTTGCAGGTCACTCTGGATGGGGCAGGGGACAGGTGTGGACCTAGAGATCAGTTAGAGCCCACTGCAGGCATCTAAGCAAGAGGCTGACAGAGGCCTGGATCGGGGGTGGGGGGAGAAGTGGAGAGAAACGCAGCTGAGAAGGTAAAAGCAACACAGCTCGGCCGGGCTGGCTGTGCCCAGGAGCCTGGGAAAGAGCAAGGGAGGTGCAACGGGTGGGTGGTGGGAAAGTCTGAGACCAGGGCTCTAGGGAGGGAGATCACAGCATGTTTTGGACAAATTAAACATGAACGCCTTTACAATACCCAAGTGGAGATATTTTGAAAGCCATGGGATAAACAAGGCAGGAGGCCAGAGGAAGGTTTAGCTGGAGATAGGAACTTAGGAGGGATCGGTGTAGAGGCGGCAACTGAAGCCATGAGTGTGGCTGACATTTCCAGGGCAGAGGGAGTGGAGATCCAGGGGAAGAGCGTGTGGGATCAGCTGCGGGGAATTCACAGTGTGGAGGGGTCACCTGTGAGGGATTGCCTGCCGAGGGGTCGGAGAGGAGCAGACAGAGAAGCAGAAGGAAAACCCAGATAGCACGCTGTCAACGGAAGCAGCTGAGAGGCCTGTTGGAGAAGGAAAGACGGCCCACAGGGCCAGCTGTTTCTGAGAGATCAGACAAGACCAGATGAGAACGCAGGACTGTCCACTGGGCTTTGGGCACAGGGCCCTGTGCACTGTGGGGGCTGTCTGGAGACATTAACCACGTGGTGTGGAATGATGGGGGTGGAAGCCACACTCGAGGGAGCTGGGGAGTGAAGGGGAGG
Source organism: Anoura caudifer (assembly GCA_004027475.1). Taxonomy (NCBI): domain Eukaryota; kingdom Metazoa; phylum Chordata; class Mammalia; order Chiroptera; family Phyllostomidae; genus Anoura; species Anoura caudifer. Next base: position 273,294 of record PVKU01001670.1, on the reverse strand, counting down.
CGAGGAAACAAAGACAAGCCAGCAGAGCCCGTTGTGACTGGGCAGAGGGAGGCAGGCCGTCCCAGGGGGTGTGGTGGGCGAGGGAAATTTGCATCGCAGGGCCCCCTCTTCTGCATTTTGTCCCCACTCAGACATCATCTTATGCCCCAGACCATCCCTGGCCACTGACTGCAATGCTTCGGCCCCGTTCCAGGTGCCTTCCTTGCCCCCTTTTCCTTCACACACCTCCCACTGCCCTACATGCATCTGTCTGGGTGTCTCTCACCCAGGGAGGAAGTGCCACGAGGCAGGACTGGGCCTGTTTTCTTTGTTGCCCAGTGCCCAACCCCCTGGCCAGCGGCTGGCACACAGCAGGTGCTCCACAGCAACTGGCTGAGTGAACAAACAAGCCCCAGTGGAGGGCTGGCATTTAGCAGGAACGAGAAGGAAAGAGAAGACAGGGCTCTTTTGGGCAGATTGGCTGGCAGGAAGTTGAGGGAGTCCCTGCCTGATCTCTTGAATCTTCTACATGAAGAGGAAGGTGAGCCCTTGGCTCAGAGCGGGAGCTTAGGGCAGTATTTGGGCTGTGAGAAGGGTTGGCGATTTGGGAAGAGTAGACAAGTTAGTTTTGCAGGTCCCTCTAAAGTATTAAAATTAGCTAACACTTCCTTGGCACCCTAGGAAATAGGTACAGTTACTATCTCTGTATTTCTGGAAACCGAGGCCTGGCAAGGCTGAGGAGTGTGTCCGAAGCCACACTGCTAGATGAGGTCGAGCTTGACCAACTGACTGCAAAGCCCTAACTATGAACGCGTCCCCTCCTGCACACAGCAAGGCTGCTGCCCAGAGCCAGGACCTCCCCACCCCGCCTGGCCCAGGCCCACCCAGCACTCACCTTGTCCTTGTGTTCCATCTCCAGGGAAACATCCGAGGGAGAAGTCTTCTCACTCTGCTCCCCATAGATCAGTGAGGTCAGGCTGCCGGGCGGGACAAGTGGCAGGGAGGCAGGAAAGGAGAGAACAGGCTTCAGGCGTCTGCCTTGCTTCTCTCCTGCTTCCCATTGAGGACCAGTCGGTGGGAGACCTGCCTCAGCTCGTTTGCTGAGCAGGCTGCTTTGGGTGCAAACGGTAATCACCCCTGTCGCCAGGTGCCCAACACATCTTGGGCATCACGGGATCCAGAAAGCCTGAGGTCTGGGAAAAAGTGGCCTCGTGCCCAGAGATGGCTGCCCTCCAAGTCGCCTTCGTGTGGGGAGGACCAGAGCAGGGGAGGGTGAACTATGGGATGCCACCTGCTGACGCAACGCCTGCTGCAGCTCGGGCCCTGGTCCCAGCCGTGTCCTGGTGGCAGCCATTCCCCCAGGCAGCAAGAGCAGCTCTCAGGCTGACCCCCAGCCTCTCCTCACCTGTCATTGTGTATCAGCAGAGCCAGGCGCCCATAGTCCCACGCAGCTTTCCGGAGGAAGGAGTACACCAAGACGATGAGCTACAGGCCAGGAAAGGGGACACAGGGCCGGGGGCTTGAGGTGCCTTCCCCTTGGCTGACCCCTACATTTCCCTGGGAAAAACCCTGTCCCTGAGGTCACCAGGGGGTCCCCTACTAGGTGGCCAGCTCTGTCGAGGTAGGGGCCATGCCTTTTCAATTCTGGATTCCCAGGGTCCACCCAGCAGCTTCTTGGCACAGAGTGTATGTTTGGAGTTTGTTGAATGAGGGTGCTGGTGGCATGTTTAGAACTATTGGGTGAGATGCTCCTTCAAGAAACCAGCAAGGGGGAGGGTGAAGGGAGGCCCCAGGGCCCTGAGCAGGTGCGCCTTTGGACAGCAATGCTTGGAAAACTGCCTGTTTTTTTAGCCCTCTCTTTCCCAAGGCCCTCCGACCAGGGCCACCCTGGGTGGGACAGCCACTCAGGGAGTCCCCATCACTGCGGCTGGTGTCCATGTGGACTGCTGGGGCCCCTGCTGCACCACTTGTGAAAGCTCGACAGTTTGCCCCAGCGGAGACCGCACGATCTGCTCACCATGGCGCCCCCACCAAGACTCACCACCCACAAGATGATGTTGAGGCACAGCACGGTGGGGATACCCCCGAAGGGCTGCCCCCGCAGGACGGTGCTCCGAGACTGAAAGCATTCAGTCGCTGACAAGTTCTGTGTCTTTTCCACCACATTCAGGTTGCCCGGCGAGACAGCCATCCTGCAAGGCTCCCTGGTGAACAGAGCGGTGTCCGGGTCAGACACAAGCCCATCTGAGTTCAGATGTTGGAACTATTTTGAAGGTGAAGCCAACGAGGAGTGCTGACAGATTGGACAGGGAGGGTGGGGAGGCGGGGAGTCCAGGATGACTGTTTGTGACCTGAGCACTGGGAAAATGCAGGTGCTGCTACTGGACAGGACAGACGGGGAGTTCAGGTGGGGAAGTGAGCGCTGCTGGGGGAACCAGAGTTGGGTCTGGGCAGGCTGAGGGGAGCGTGGAGCAGATGGCTGCGTCCGTGAGTGTGCAGCTCAGAGAGACTGGAGGCGCACACGTGGGAGTCACCAGCACAAGGGGACCCAGGGCCTAGCGTGGATCACCAGAGGGAGAGTGTGGAGTGAGGTGCGACAGCTGAGAATTGGGAAGCTCCCGTGGAGATGCAGAGGAGACAGAAAGAGAGATTGGGAAGAACAGCCAGTGAGGAAGGAGGAAAGGCAGGAGAGGGCGGTGTTCTGGAAGCCAAATAAAGAAGGTGTTTCCAGGAAAAGGGAGGGACCAGTTGTGTCAATATGGTCCAGTAAGATGACAACAGAGAATTAGCTGTAGTTGAAACACTGTAAGTAGAATGTAAACGTATGATGTTTACAGGGAACACAGTATGTTTCAGCAGCCCTCTGCCAGAGGGTCAGAGTAGCAGGGATGGCATTTCTAGGGTCTCTTGGTGGATGGGGCAGGCATCCAACCTCAGGATGTCGGTCACCTGCAGCAGGAAGCTACAGTTCTGCTGGTGGCCACTGGGGGGAGCCCGCGCGGAGGAAGCCTGTGGGGAACTGGGGAGGGAGGCGCACCTGGTGGGTCTGAAAGCCTTGGAGAGACTTCCTACCTGAGTCAGTTCTCCAGGGAGGGTCCAGCTCAGGCCTGGAGGCTGGCTCGGCTCGGCTGCCAGGCTGCTGCAAAAGAATAAATGCAGATGGGAGACCATGAGACTTGGTCACCCAGGTCATTACTTGTCTTGTCATTTTCATCGTGGCATCTTTTGAGGCACCAAAGGTTTGAATTTTGACAAAGCCCAGTTTATCAAATTTTCTTTTGTGAACCATGCTTTGGTATCGTATCTAAGACATCTTTGCTTGACCCAAGGTCTTAAAAGATTTTCTCCTTAAAATCTTCTAATTTGAGCTCCACTGAAGACTATCACCCATTTCCAGTTCATTTTCACGTTTGGCGGGAGATGGAGTCCAAGTGCTCCTTTCGGCACGTGGCTGTCCAATCGTCCAGGGTCATTTGTTGAATCCTCTGCTTTAACACACAGCAAACAGCTATATGTCCCCCTCAGGTCTGTCTGGGGCCAGGGGGTCAGGCCCAGGATGTGGGAGGGCTTGGTGAACTGCTACACGACCGACCGACCAACCAACCGTGAGGACTGGGACTGTTGTTACTATTGGGTTAATACTATGTCTGAAGAGGGGAGGGGGTGTCCTGGGCTGTGAAAAGCTCAGTATCCATCCTGCTCTAAGGAGGTTTGAGTTCTGGATGCTGATCTTTTCCACTCAACTCCCACTCCCACATTCTCTCTCATTCCAAAATCTTCCTTCCTTCCTTCCTTCCTTCCTTCCTTCCTTCCTTCCTTCCTTCCACAAACAAGGGTTGAGCACCTACCCCAAGCCAGGCATCCTGCCAGGCTCTGGGGGCCTGGAAGACAGGTCCCTGCCCACTGGAGGCTCCCAAACTCCCCGAGGCAACATGCAGGCATGAAGGTACCTGCCACCACACACTCCAATAGCCAACCAGGGTAAAAAAGGGAGTCATGGAGAGGAGTCAGAGAAGCCTTCTGCAAAGAGGTGACCTCCATGCTGAGTGTGGAGCAGGTGCTCAGAGGGGCCCAGTGCAGTGGGGAAGCATGGCAGAGACCCAGATGGGAGAGTGAGCGTGGCAGTGAGGGAAAGTGGGGATGGATATGCGTGGCTAGTAGGTGGGATGCACCACTGAGTTGTTCTTTCATTTGTTGGTTCATTCTTTCATCCCTTCAACATGAACTCACTGAGATCTACTCTTGCCAAGCCCTGCACAGACCCTAGAGGTAGAAACATGAGGTCCTCTTCATGCAGTTCACAGCCTTTGGGAATTGGCAAGAGGATTGCTGTTGAAAGGCCTGGCCCAGGTTGCTGTTCCACCTGGGAGGACCCCAAGCTACAAGGTGGCGGCATCTAAGCCTGGAGTGGGGTGGAATCCACCTAGCAGGGTTGGGTTAGCACAGGCTTGCAGCTCACCTGGCTGCTCAGCCAGAAGGGGAGGTGAGGAAGGAGAGACAAGAGAGCCTCACCCCACCTCACCCCCTCCTCAGCTTTCTAGCAGCAAGCAGAGGCAGTAATGAGGGAGCTTGTTGTCATGGAAACCTAGAACAGCATCCTACCTTTTCTCTTCACCACTAAACTATGCCTGGACCTTCCTCCTCTTCTAGAGGGAAGGCTAGTTCTTGGGTGTGAAGAAGAGGGACAGAAAGCTTTCCGGAGACCAAAACCCTGGCACTGGAAAGAATGAAACTTGAAACCCAAGTAGGATAAAGGGGCACAGAGCAGAGGCCCCAGTCTGCCTGGTGCAGGGGACATCCTGGACTCCTCTCTGTGGCCATAACTTTCACATCAGAGCATGTTCAGGGCAGCAGAGAGACAGGGGTTCTCTGGAGCAGCCTGTCTGGGCTTCAGTCCCAGATCCACTGTTGCTAACTCTGGGTGACCATGGACTGTCAGTGACTTCACCTCTCTGAGTCTCAGTTTCCATCTCTGGAAAGTGGGGGTGATGGCAGCGCTGCCTCAAGGGGTCGCTGTGAACATGAGATAATTCATACAAAACCCTCTGCTCTGTCCTGGAGAACTAACTGTATGTGCTCAATCATTAGCCCAGACCGGACCACTCCTAGTCTCCTCCCACCGACTCCATTCTGGGACAGGCAAGGGGTAAGATGAGGAGCGCGGGAAGGTTGCCCAGACCCCACAAACTGCAGCCTGTAGGTGGCAGCTAGCTCTGTTCTTGCTGTGCTTGCAAGCAAATGTCAGCCTTGTTTCCAGGGCCAGAAAGGCCAGTGAGAGATGGTGCACTAACGCTGGTTGGTGAGTCAGGATTCTCAGGTCCCTTCCTCAACTGCACATCTTATCTGACAGCAGGAGTGCCTGGCCTTCCTCCTTTCCCCTTTCTCCCCCATCCCGGCCTCCAGTGGCAAAGTTGGAGGCTTAGCAGTCAGTCCTAGGTCTGGGCAGAGTTTTTCTCGGCGACTGGGCAAAGGCTTTGCAAAGAGTTCCCTTTGTCTTTATTGCTTCTCTGGCCCATCACTCACACCCGTCCTTCCAGACATGGCCTGATTTCAGCTACTGTTGTCCTAACTAGCCAGGCCAGCCAGCCCTTTGCTCCCCACTCCCCATCTCAAGGCCAAGTCCACTGTGTGGGGAGCCCATATCCCAGAGCTACAGTGGTCCAGGAAGCCCTAAGGAGGGGGCAATCTTATTAATGGCTGACATTTATTGAGCACTTACTGTAGCATAAATACTTCCCATTTAAATACTAGCTCATTTAATCCCACAAGCACCCTAGGTACTAGAATCATCCCTAGATGAAAGAGAGAATTAAGGCCCAGAGAGGTTAAATAACTTGTCCAAGGTCATGGTACTTGTAAGTAGCGGAGCTGGTTCTTGGACAGGGCCAGTTTTCAAGCCCTTGCTCTGCTACCTCCTGGCCCCGCTGGGCCTCTGCTGGGCTGGCAGTGCTGGGCAGGGGCAGAGGAAGGGGGGCCTCGCTCAAACCCAAGTCCAGGGATAGAACCCTTCCCAGGCTCTCAGGGTGTTGCAGTGGAAAGTGTTGTGCATGGAGGGATCCAGGAGAGTGGGACTCTGGGCCACCTGTGTGTCCTTGAGCAGGTGCCACATCATCACTGGGCCTCCTGTCTGTAAGAGGGGGGTTTCAGCAGTAGGTCTCTGAGGGCCAGGCTGGAGCTAGGATTCCAGGTGTCTCAGAGACGCAGTCTGCAGCCACACAGCCTACACTTCTTGGCACTGCCTGAGCTCACTTGCTCCACCATCCCCATGAGTTCTCAGGAGCTGGCCCACAGGTGCTGCATTTTGATTTGGAGAAGCAAATCACTGTGGCCATAGGCCATGTCCTTGGAGAAGCAGCTGTGGATGGGGGGAACCCAGCCCTGTCCCCACCAAGCACACAAAGCCAGAGCACTCCCCAGCCCCGCCTTGCCCCTCCCCCACCACCTGACCTTCTCAATCTCTTCAATAATTCATCACCTTTTTGTTAACAAAGGAAAGGTTACTTCCCATGGCTCTGAACCTTGAGAAAATAAACTGGAGTTTCTGTCCATGCGCACGTCCTCCCATCTCCCCTTCTGCTCTGGGACTGTCCTCATATCCGCTTCCATGCTCTCCCCTCTCAGATCGGCCCCCCCCACCCCCTTTCCAGGACATCAGCTCAGTGGCCCAGGTTCATTGTCACTGCTAGGAGGCCAGGTCCTTTGGAGGAGTGGAGGAGGGGAGGAGGTCTTACTGTAACGAGGGTTCTGGTTAATGTCCTTCCCTGCCCACCATGCCAACTGGCCTTGCATCTTCTCCCAAGTGTCAGGAAGCCCTTCCTTGCTCTACACTGTCCTCGAGTCTCAACCCCCTCATGTCTTCACAGCAAAGAATGGTTTGCCCAACTTAAGGTATGAAGACACTGGGTTGCCAGCAGGCTGAGATTTGCTGGAGGTGGGGGAGAGCAGATTTGGGATCAGAACTGGGGTTTTATGGCTCCCCCTGCAGTGTTCTCAGGCTTGGTTCGGTGACTCCTCAGCCTGGGGTGGAGGTCAGGGAGCTGGAACCACCTGGAAGGTGTCGGTAGATCCAGGTGCTCACGCCCCACTCCAGACTCAAAGAATGAGAATCTCTAGTCAATTCTTATGTGCAGCCAACACAGAGAAACACCGGCTTAAGGTTTTCAGGGTTATTTGCATCTAACTAAGGAGTTCTTGCAGATCCAAAATGTCTTCTGACTCCCCCTAAATGAGGAGGGAGAACGAGGAGATTCAGGGATGAATCACATTGCAATGGGGCAGCTCACGAGACCTGCCCTATGGTCTCCTCTCAGGAGATCTCCCCTCCCCCTCCCAGGTCACTCTGAGTCTGTGGGAAGTCAGCTGGAGCTCTACAGAGGCCCACACCACCTCTCCACTTGAGCCTTCAAGCTCTTGCATTTCTCCCTGTGCCAGAGGTCACTGGCAGGACCACTTCTTCTTGAGGCACCATGCCTGCCTTCTGTTCTGTCCTCATGTCTCAGAGCTGCTTGCCCTGCCCTGACTGAGCTGGAGCTGCTTCCTCTTGGTCTCATCAGTATTTACAGCGTGTGGGTCAGCTCAAATCCTACTCCCTGAAGCCCTACTCAGGTGAGCAGCCCAGTCTGCACCTTGCCCCCACCCCCTTCACACAGCTGGCCTTGGCCACCGCCGCCTGGCACTCTTCTCTTGTTTTTCTCTTCATGCACCTGAGCAGCCAGTTCCCCAGCAATTCTCTGGACACCTGGATGACAGGGCTCATGTCGTTGTGGTTCCCCCACAATGACCAGCATGCAGGTAGTAGGCCTCAATGAAAGAGAGATGGCCCTTTATCCAGGGCTACGCTCTGGAGCAGGAAATAATAAAATCCGGGTGAGCGGCATACCTTTGCACCACACCCTTCGCCTCCCCGCAGAACACCGCTGGTCGCCAAGCCTTGCTCCCTGGTCAGAGCACGGAGTGACGGGAACATGCAGTGTGGGCTCAGGAGACTGGGTGTGCACCTGGATCCATTGTTTATTAACTGCAACTTAACCCCTTGCTGCTCAGTTTTCTCTTCTGTGAAGTGGATTTAACTGTGTCCGTCCTGCCTGCACCGGGGCGGCTGTGAGAGTAAAGGATTTGGTGCGTGGAGACGTGTTTGTAAACTCAAAGTACCACAAACGGTGATTGTTGCCTTTGCCATCTTCTTCCTAGGACTGAGGTCAGCCTTCTGTCAGAAGCCTCACATGGCCCCCTCAGACACCCCTGAAGCCTTAGCAGAAGGTGAGTGGATTAGGGTTCCACCTTGCCATCTGGCCCTCTAAAATAATAAGGCAGCCAGCCCGCAGCTGAGACCAGCAGAAGGATGCTCAGCACCTTGGACAGCACCACATTTCTGTTGCTGCTGCTGCTGCTGCTACTGCTGCAGCTTCCGTTTGCCACGCTTCCATGGGCAGGGCCCAGCAGCACCCGCTGATGCCCCTGGCCCAATAACTGCTAACATCTATTGAAAGATTTCTATGTTCCAGGCACTGTGCCAACTTTCTTAATGCACCTATCAGATTACACGCTGGATTTAGTCAACAGCCTTTAAGCACCCATCTCTACGTCTTTCTAGTGCGCCTTCCTATACTGCCGAAGCTAGAAAGCTAAAAACTGCATTTCCAGCATTTCCTTGCAGCAGGGGTTCTGAATACAGATCGGGTTCCATCAGTCAGCTGCACTGGAGATAGATTTATAAGGAGGAAGGAAGGAGGAAGCCACCTTCCTGTTGTTCGGGCTGTGTTCAGCCGACAAGCAATGCTGAGAGGAAGAGGTTCTGTGCAGCAGATCAATGCCCGGTCTCTGGTTCCTGGAGGGCCGGGGGTGGGGTGAGGAGCGAGCGGCTGCAGAGGCTGTCTGATCTCTGGCTTGCAGGTGAGGCTCCAGCAGTCCCATCCTGGCTGTGGCTGAGGAGCAGTTTGTCTGGTGGGTCAGTTCTGCTCTGTTCCGAAGACCCAGATTTCAACCCTTCCAATGATTTTGTGAGCACGCAATTCCCTGTATTAAACTCTGTTTTGTTTAAAGTTTTTAGAGTGGCTTTTGCTTCCTATGCAAAGAATAGACAGGTTCTGTTATCATCCTATCTCATAGATAAGGAATCTTGGGCACCGAGAGGTTAAGTGACTAGTCCAGGTCCAGCAGCCGGTGGGCAGACCTGAACCTAGAACAATGGACTCACCAACCCCCTCCAGGCATGATGCCCCCACACTGAAGACCGAAGCTAAATGGAGAAAAGTCAGTACTGATAGGATATTCTGGGAATACGCTCCAGGCCAGAGTGGGCACAGCCCCTGAGGAGGCCTCAGAAGGAGGCGGAAAGGACGTGGACACTGTCAAGGGCTGGGCGTGGTACTAGGTGCCTTCTCTTGGTCACCCCACTGACCACCACTGACGCCTCACAAGCAAGCTAACAGGCAGCAGCCTAAGAGGTGGGTGTCAGTATGCCCACTTTATAGGTAGAGAAACTGAGGCTCACAGAGGCTAAGTAACTGGCCGGAAGTCAGGCAACTGGAGAGAGCTAGAGGCAGGACTAGAATCTAAGTGTCTGGCTCCATGACATTATGGGGTTTCTGTGGCACCACTGGGGTCAGAGCTGCTTTGCCCACTCTGTGTGGCTGCATCTCTGGGATACGGGAAGACAGCCTCACCAGATCTGTGCTGCGTCGGAGGGACTCCTCACTAGCAGGAGGAGAGGCTGCAGGGGGCAATGGGAGCTGGAGCGCAGTCAGGGGAGAAGGCAGCCATCTGGTCCTGGGCTGGCAGCTGGGAGTGAAGGCTTCTCCCTCACCCTGCTTGCTCTGAGACCACTCTCCTGGGCGAGAAGTTTCCTCTCCTTGCCCTGAAGACCCTGCACCCCCACCCAGGGGCCCATGCCTTTCTGCCCATGGCCCCAAGCCAGCAAGTAGCCATAAAATTGCCCAAATGGGGCTGGAGGCAGGAAGGACAGGCAGCTGTGGGGATGTCATCAATACCCAGGCCCCAGGGAGCTGGTCAGTGACTCGGAGATGCCAGGGGGAAAAAGGGTGACTCCTTGCTTGCACTAAAAAAGACAAAAAGTCAGAACAGCAAGATATAATGCTGTTACACTAGATGATCTCAATTCCAAAAATTAAAAAAAGGGAAAGCATAAAAAACAAAATTATGCCTGTAGAAAAAAAAAGACCATTTATGTCTGGGTGGTGGGATTGTGGTCTTTTAATAACTTTTTGTGAATTGGAAAAACTATTTAATATGAGTGTGCATTATTGTTTATAATGAGGAAAAGTTACATCTAGAAAGGAAGTGTTTGATATTTCTAGGCATGTATGTGATCATCTTTTCTTCTTCCTTTTGCATCAAATCTTTCTTGCCTCTTCAAGTGCCCCCATTTTGACAGCTCCCAGGCAAGCTTGTCGATGGGGTGGAGGGAGCGGAAGGGGCCCTGTGGTTTCTGTACAGGCTGCTTCCTCAGAAAGATTCAAGGCCTGAATCGGATTGCCACCTTCCCCCTACTCCACAGGGTCTGGCTGGGTCAGATGCAGGAAGATCAAGCCTTGAACTTGTACCATGTGGGCCAAGGTAACCACCAGACCCCTGGGAGTCTGCCCGGAAGCTGGGGGCACCCTCCCCGTCCCTCCCCCTCCCTCCCACATCGATAACTCCCCCTGGCAGACATGGTGTGGTGCTGACCCCCGCATCACGGCCCAGATGCAGTGATCAGGGAGGGGGCTCTGTGCCCCCACTCAGCACAGCTCTCAGTTGGGTAAGCAGGGTGCAGGGGTGGGGGGTGGGGGGGCAGCCTGCGGCGGTGTAGCATTTAAATGTGGGTCCCTAGGGAGAGCTAGACTCCTTGGGTCTAAATCCTGCCTCTGCTATTTACTAGCCACATGTCTTTGGGCAAGTCTCTTAAGCCACACCCCAGTTTCCTGACCTGTGAAACGGAGATGGGAACAGCACCTCCCCTTATTGGGTGAATGTGAGGACGACAGGAACCAATCCAAGTGAGGCAGCTAGAACAGCGCCCAGCACATGGCTGGCTCAGTGCGGTTGAGGATTTCCTTGTTAGTACCTAGAACTTTGCTGTTTGTTTATGGCATGACGTAGTAAAAGGCCGACTCCCCGGTGGATGGAGAGCTCCTGCATGACAGAGGCCATGGCTGTGCTTGCTCATTCTCCCGTGGTGCTGGGCAGAGCGCAGCACTTCACAAACAGTTGTTGAAGAAGGGAGAGGTGGGCAGTGGGGCTGGGGTGGAGTTCACTCGGCTCCCATGGTCTCAAACCCAGAGTGTTGTGGCTGGAGAGGCCGTACAAACCCTTCAACCTGAGCCCCTCTTCCACACATGAGCAAAGCTTGCTGCCGGCCACCATTCCCTTGGCAATCTGTCCAATTGCGCAGCGCGGGGCAGCCCTGCCCACCTCTGTCTCTGTCTCCTCCCCTCCCCCCGGGACTCTGCTGAAAGTACATTGAAGGCAATCTTGGACAGAGGCAGCCGTTTCTCTCTTGATTTAGAAAAAAAAAAAAATGTGGCACATCTCCTATCGGAGCGTTGTGGAGCAAATGCATTCCCACCAGACCCGGGTGAAGCTGAAGCAGTTCGACCCTGAGTTGTTGCGGTAATTCCTGTCTCCGTGGTAACAAGTCTGGATTAAACCGTCTGCTAGCAAAGACGCGGCAAAGGGCTCACGGGCAGTAGCTTCCCCCACCCCCCACAGAGCTGTTCTCTCCCCAGCCTCTTCCCTGCCAATTCCCCCTCAGGAGTCCCCAGTGGACGGAGAGGGGAGGGCAGGAGAGAGAAAAGGCAGTCGTGGCAGAGGCCCCCATGGAGCGCAGAGCCAGCCCCAGAGAGAGAGCCAGGATGAAGGCGCCCTGCAGCAGGAGCAATCAGGCAGGAAGCCGTTGGGTCCCATGCCACCCCAGCGACTCCTGCCACTCGGATGTGCTCAGGCGGATGGTGCCACATGACAGAGAGACCCAGGCCCTAGAGGCAGGACATGGAGTCCTAGCCCACACCGGCCCAACCAGCTGTGGATGATTTGTTCAGGTGTGGATGGAAGCAGCCGTAACTGAACACTTGCTGTGTGTCTGCACTGGGCCAGGAAGTGGGGAGGAAGGAACAGAACAGGCAGATCTGCCCTTGGTGAGAGCACAGTTGGGTGGGGGAGACCCGAACCATACGAAAGCGGCCAATCAGAGCAAAGAGTAACAGATGCCTGTTTAGTGAAGCAAGCAAGATGCGGGAGGGCGGCACTCAGAGAACGCCACCTCCTGTGAGCTGCCTGTGCCTGGATTTTCTCTGGGAGGAGACCCAAGAAGCTTCTGCCCATGGGTGCCTTCTGGGGGAGAAAGCAGGTGAGGGCCGAGGCAGGGTGAGGGTGACTGATTTCCATTATACTCTCTTTTTTACTGTTTGAAGTCTGTACTGTGTGCACATTGAAGCAAAGCAAACAAAACAAAGCAAAAGAAGAAAAGCAGCACCATGTGACAGGTGCTATAACAGGGCGTGACCTACTTTGTGCTGGGCCCAGAGGAGGCGTGAGCAGCTCTGACACGGGGTGGGGGTTGGACTCCCCTCCCATCAAGGTCTCAGAACTCTCATCTGCCAGGGGCGTTATGTGCATGTCCGTCCCTCCGTCTCTGTACCTGCGTGGTTTCGGATGCGTAGATGTATCAGACTGAATAGTGTTCCTCCAAAATTCATGCCCACCTGGAGCCACAGAACACGACCTTATTGATGTAACTATGTGCGGTGATGGATGTTAGCTAAATCTACTGTGGTGTCATTTTGCAATATATATATATCAAATCATTATGTTGCACACCTGAAACTAATATTATGTTATGTCCATTATACCTCAATGAATATGCATGTATACATATAGCCTTATTTAGAAATGGGTTCTCTGCAGATATAATTACTTAAAATGAAGTAATATGAGAGTAGGGTGGGTCCTAAATCCAATGGCCAGTGGCCTTTTAAGAAGGACGCTTGGAGACACACAGAGAGGAAAGGCTCTGAAGACAGAGGCAGAGCCTGGAGTGAGGCAGCCACACCCCCAGGAACTCCCAGGGCTGCCAGCAGCCACCAGAAGCGGGAAGAAGCAAGGAAGGATGCTTCCCTAGACCTGCAGAGGGAGTGCGGCCCTGCCAACACCTTCATTTCAGGCTTCCAGCTTCCAGAACCCTGAGAGAATGGATTTCTGTTGTTTTACGTCACCCAGCTGATGGTAGTTTGTTACAGCTGCCCAGGGAGAGGAACACAATGGGTCTATGCATTCGTGGTTTGTGTGCTTTGATGTGTGTGTGTCAATGTGTCTTTGTGTATGTTTTGAGGGTATTTGGCTGTGCTTGGGAATGTGTTTGTGACTATGATTTGGGTTTTGGGTGCTTATGTATGTTTTCGGGTGTATGCCTGCTTATATGTTCATATATGTGCATGTTGAGTTGGATCTGTGCATACATTTGTGCGTGTCTGTATATTTGTGTGTGCTGGTGTGTGTGAGAGCATATGTGTATGTAGACAAAAGTCTCTAGCGTCTCTCTTGCCCCTCACGTTCCAGAAGCCCACCCTGGGGCTCCTGCTGTAGGGGCTGGCCTTGAGGAATGCCGACCAATGGCAGTATGGGTGGAGAGAATAGCCTCACGTCCAGGTGGGAGCAGGGACCCTCAGATCTAGGGCTACCTGAGAAAGGGGAGATCTAGGGGGAGAGTGTTCCCCATTACACCTGCCCTATCAGCAAAAGGGTCTCAAGCTCAGGAGTGTGGGTCCAGCAGGAGCCTCACCCTGGGGGCACAGTGGCCAGCCTTCTTAGAAGCCTTCAGCACAACAGAAACCGCCTAGAGGGACTCTACCTTGTGTGAATGGAGTTACTTTGAAACATCAGAGCCACGGTGCATCAGCATCACCTGGAGGGCCTGCTAAACAGGTTGCCAGGCCCCCAGAGTCTCTGATGCAGTAGGACTGGGGAGGAGCCTGAGAGCTGGCACCTCTGATGAGTTCCTGGGCGATGCCGACATTGCTCAGTGTGGGCACCCTGGCCTTTCAGGGCAGGCCAGGCCCTGGGAAAGTCTTCCCCTGCAGGCCCAATCCCATTCTCTCATCCCATCTCTCCCAGCCGCCCACATGCCTTTCAGGAAATCATTCATTCAGCAAAACGACAGGCTAGACTCTGTTTTCTGCACTCAAAGCACTACTGGTCTAGTTATAAGATTCTAGTGGGTGCACAGACCCCCAAAGACACCATGACAGACCTGCATCAGTGCCCTCCAGAGGCCTGGTGAGGGAGGGCAGGGAGCATAGCAGAGGAGTGCTTGCCTGAGCCCTGGGCAATCTAGAAAGGCTACCTGGAGGAGGTGCTAGCCAAGGCAGCTCTGAAAGGATGGATAGCAGTAGTCACATTAATCGAAGGCTTCCTGCTAGGCAGTGTGCTCAGACTCTGCAAGCTCTTTTAATCTTCACAAAACCCCCAAGATGGGAACCACGTGGCTGAAGGAGATTTCAGCCAGGCAGTCTGCTTCCAGCAACCATGTTCCCAGCTCTGAGCACAGGTGGGGCTTCGCCTGCGAGGAAGGAGCCACCACGTGGAGGCCAGGGGCAGCCTATTCCAGGGGGAGACCGCGCATGCACTGAAGTGGAAGAGGAGGTGGACTCAGGTAGTGTTAAGGCTTTTCTGGGAGTGCGGGTCCCCCAGCCAAGAAGGGAGGGACACCAGGCTCTGGTCCCATCTGTCTAAATAGGGCAGGAATTGCTGGCTGCCAAGCATGGGGGTGGGGGAATTGGGGAGAGGGGGAGGGGCCCTCTCTGTGAGCTCAGCTGTTCCAGCGATGGGTGGCAGCCAGATGGCAGAGGCTGCCAGTCTGGCTTACACAGCTTCTCAGGGCCCATGGGGCAGAGAGCCTGGAACCTGAGGGGCTGGGAATCACAGTGTTCCTGTGGTGGGGCCTTCTGTGGCTTTGCTTGTATGAAGCTTAGCTCTGAGGATGGGCTGAGGGGTGATTGGCTGGCACAAACGCTGTGACCTATGGTGGCCCTCCCACTTTGGCCCCCCTGGGCAGTCTCTGTGTAGATCTAGCGGTCACTGGGCACCTCAACTAAGGCACAAGTCCCCAGGACAGGGCCAGCCTCATGATGACCTTGCTCCTGCTCCTTGGGTTTCAGAGGGTCAGAAAGTCATTCTGATTCATGCTGAATGAGGACTCAGATAGAGACCTGAATTCAGAGGATGGAACCAGAGGAAATAAGCTCCAACTGCAGCAAGAGGTATTCTAGTTAGACACAAGGAAGCACTGGCCTGAAATGCTGAGGGAAGTAGTAGCTATTTTGGGGGAGACCCATCATCCTTCTGTCTCTCACAGCCTGCATCTTGGGAGGAAATTTGGTGGAGATTTCTCTCTCCCTTTCCTTAACTAGCTCCTTCATTGAACCTCATCTACGTTTTAGTTCCCTCTCTCCTTTCCTGCTGGCCTCCCACTCCTGCCCCTTTGTCTAAGTGGGCCAGAGGCTCCCCCAACCCCTGCTCGTCCTTGTGTTGCTGGGGGCCTTTGAGCTCAGGCACCCTCAGTCCGGCCAGTGTTTGCCGAGCCCTCCACCTGCTGGGGGTGACAGACCTCCAAGCCCTGCCCAGGGCACTTCCAGCTGAGCAGAGAGATCAGTGAAACCCAGGCCTCCACCCAGGACCCAGTAAGGGCCACGCAGTGAGAAAGGTGCAGGCCAAGGCGGCGGGCTCAGAGACCACAGCCCCAGGGGGGCAGGGGAGGCTTCAGAGAGGCGCAGGTGCTTATTTGTGGGCTGACGGAAACCAGTGGGAGCAAGCAAAGGGGACCACGAGTGGAGGAGGGAAGCACAGGGTGGAATAATCCAGAAATGGCAGGTCGACTGGCTTGGCTGCAGAGGTGGGGCGAGAAGGACCTGGTGAGACAATAGGCAGATGGGGGCCAGCCCCCGGGGTCCTGGATCTAGGGCTGAATGATGTGCACTTAATTTGTAGGGTTTTGGAGGAAGGGCATGGCATCTGAGCTGCGACTAGAAAGGCTTCCAGGTTTTGCCCCTTTCCTGGGATCTCATAAGAGGCACCTGGCCCTGACGGGGAGCCTACGGGCTTTGTAGGGGTCCCTCAGGGGAGCAGATGGCTGGCATGTCAAATGTCACCTTCCTGTGAGCCCTGGGCTGATGAGCCTGTTTACTAAGACAGCCCCCCTGGCACTCCCGAACCCCGCTTTCCTGCAGTTCCGCCTTCTAACACACTTCATCCGTAGTCTACGCAGCTTACCATCGCCTCCACCCCCGGCGGCATGCAGGCCCCAGGAGGCAGGGCCCCTGTCTGTTTCGCTTGCTGCTGAATGTTCCAGTGCCTAGCACAGTGCCTGGAATCCCAACAAATTCACTCATTTGTTGAATGAATCAAGAGAAAAATACCACCCTGCCTGAACCAGCAGGGTCTGTCACTTTACTTTTGGCTTCCTGAGCTTGGCATCACCCGAGTGGAAAAATCTCTGAGAAAATCAGACAGAACTCCGCTTCTCCCCTGCTGTGCCTCTCGTGTTTGCCAGGAGTCTGGGAAGACTTGGAGTGCTCCTCTGCCCCTCTGCTGCCAAAACACCAGCACTTTCCTTCATCTTGGAATGGAGGCCAGGCAAGGAAGATTTCAGCTAAGGAAAGCAAGGGGCTGCCAGCCCCACCTGGCAGCCTGGAGGACTGATCCGAATATCTGCAAGTCACTGAGGGCCCACTCCACGGGGGCCCTGTACAAGTGCTCTCAGACTCATTTCATTCCCACAAATGTGGGGGTTACCCTCCCATTTTATAGATGGAAAAACGGAGGCTCAGGGGAGCTAACTGACATGGCCCCGGCCCTGTTCTCTCCACCAGGTGAGGAGTCCTGTTTTGAACACAGGCCTTCCTACTCCCACCCAGTGCTCCTTCCTCCATGGCACATGGCCTCCCTTCTGCCAGAGAAGCAGCTGAGTCAAAGGGCGTGAAGCTTGCTGCGTTCTCCATCCAAGGCCCCAGATCACTGGGGTCTCTGCGGGCCTCAGCCTTCCCACCTGAGCTATGGGGGCTGAGGTTTTGGCCACCGCCAAGGGATGAATGAGGATGATGATGTCTCATCTGCCACCTGGTCTGAACTCATCGGGGAGTGTGAGTGACAATTGTGGTCACTGCCCGTTCTGGCCTGAGCCTGGGCATCCTTCCTCGCTCTGATGTCAACCATGAGGGCTGGAGTCCAAAACAGGGCTCCCTGCAGTTGAAGCCCGAGCAGATGCAAGCGGAACCAAACCGCCTCTTGTTTGGAGGGCAGAGGCAGCACCTGGCCTCCAGGGCTGTCGCAGCTGGACCACAGCTGGGGAGGCAGAAGAGCTTGGACCAAGCTCCCAGCTGTGGGGCTGCAGGTGTCTATACTTCCAATCCTGTGTTCCTCAGGGTCTCAGTTCTCCCACCTTGAGAATGGAAACTCTCTCAGCAAATGTTAATTATTCCCTATTATTATTCTGCAGGAAAATGAAGGTTTCTGTCTTTGAGACCCCTAAAGGGCAGGTTAGGGAAGAGTCACTCAGTATGCAGTAGGGAGCCATGGCTGGTGTCAGAGCAGGGGACTGACCGCACTGTGCTTTAGGGGGGCCACCTGGGCACCAGGCTGTGGACGGGGAGAAAAGGCTTTATAAACACAGGACTTGCATGGTAAGCACTCAGGAAGTGCTAGATGTGGTTTCAAGCACTTTACAGGTAGTAACTTTAACCTCCACGGTACCCGAGGGCCCGGTGGTTATCCCCACTTTACAGATGAAAAGACTGACCTACGTAGAGGTGAAGGCTAGAAGGTGGCAGAACCGGGAATTGAACCCACCTGACTCCCGAGCCTGAGTTCTTTACCACTATTTGGTGCTGTCTCCCAGGATAACCTAGGCTGGCGGGACCAGGGTTCAGCACAGGGCTGGGTGGTGGGCTTGGCCAGAGGGACAAAAGTGACACGTTCCCTGCGGCTAAGGCTCCTGGCCCCGGAGAGCTCTTGCAACGGTGGGCCAAGAAATTACACAGGAGATGCGCACATTGAGTCCTGTGATCCGCACAGAAAAGAGCCGTACCTGAGATTACTTTTATTGGTAATAACGCCACTTGCAATGTTCTTGGCCAACAGCCCGCACGGGATTAACTTCTTTCACGGAAAAGAGATTTTAGAGACAGTCTCAGATAAAGAAATCTTACCACGGTTATTGCTTCTCCTCACTAGCAGAGGCTGCGGGAGCAGAGTGGGATGGGGGGTGGGGGGGTGCAGAGGCTGGGGGTGGCGGGGCAGAGGCTGCTGGCCCCTGGACGGGGAGGAAGCAGCTGAACCTGGAAGGGCTGCCTGAGACCCAGGGCTTCCTCTGCTGTTCTGATGAGATTACAGCTGACTCCTCTGAGCTGTTGGGTCACATTTGAAATGACACTATGGATGTAAGTAACACTTGAGAAGTGAAATGAGACTGAGGTTGGACGGTATTGCTAAGATCCCTCCTGGCTCTAACAGTCTATGAAGATACCATTTGTCATAACCCTTTCTCAAGGAAAAAGTGTCGAGAGGCAGGAAACCCTTAGAACAGCCACGACTGGCTGGGTTCTGGACCTGTCCCAAACCGGGGCCCTCTGGGCAAGAGCCCTCAGGGGACCCAGAAAACAGCGCAGCCATGGGGTGTTTCTGTGGAAGATGGAGCCTCCTAACCAGAGCCTTTGGCCCCCTTCTCAGGCCTTGGGTGCCAGGGTCATCTGGGCTAGTGTCCTATAGGGATGGAACTGGGCCCTTCCTGCACCGCCCCCCATCAGGTTGTGGGCTTAAGGGGCTTAGTGCGGGCCATCGCCCCAGCACTGACTGCAGAGCCACACGCCCCATTTCCCAGGCTTGAGAAAGAAGCTGGTGTGAGGGGCTTAACCCTGCTCAGTAGGAAGATGGCAAGAGCACCTACCTGGGAAGCAGGTGAGGTTTGGGGCTTAGGCAGATGATCTGTCACTGGCAGTCCCTCCTCTTGATCTGTTGTCAGGTGCTTCTGAGCAGCCCAGCCACAGCCCCACTCGACTCCTGACCACAAAGGCAGCTGGTTCGAGGCTCTGTGGCACAGGGACGATGAAGCACTGTCAGTGCGGGCGGGCAGGGATCCCAGTCCTCTCGGGCCTCCCGCGGCTCCTCCCCCGCCCGAGGCCAGGCCCTGTCCAGGCCCAACGTGCTGGTCAGCATCTTCCTCCAAGGCTTCAGGGGAGCTCTAGTGGGGTGAGAAGCACCCCAGGTGCAGCTACAACTCCCAGTCTTCCCCCCACCTCCACACCCAGCTGCCCACCCCTGGGGTGAGTGAGAGGGGGCCATCCTTCAACTCAGCTTAGCAGGGGCTGGAGCGAGGGAGGAGCCGGGGGGAGCCCCCCTATCCAGGGAGGGAGCACTGCCTTGGGAGTCCAAGCCTCTAGGTCTCTTCTGCCACTTCTACTGGAGCACCCCACTTTCCCTTGCTGGGGTGGGGGACTTCAGCCTAGAAACACAGACTCCGCCAGCAGGACTGAGCTTGGGAGATCAGAGGGGGCCAGAACCATCAGGTGACTCAAGTAGGACTTCAGAATCAGTTGGTGGGGACACTGCTAAAGTGCAGGTCTAAGGGCCCTACCCTAGCACACTAAATCAGACTCTTCAGGAAGGAGCCTGGGAATCTGCATTTTAACAGTTCCCCATGTGGGTGCACATGGACTAAGACTCGCTAGACTACATGCTGGGAAAAGGTCAAGTCCAAGGAGGAAGCTCTGATCACATCTATGAATGGGTCATCAGTCCCTCTCCTGACAGCAGCAGCATAGGAGCCCGGCCTCGTTTTTCTCATGGACAAAACTGAGACTGGACATGCCTCCTGGGCCCTTCTGGATGTGAACTTCCCCTGGGAGAACTGGGGAACCGCTGAGCGAAGAATTTGAGAAGAAAGTTCACAGTGAGGCATTTTAAATATTATTCTCCCTTGTAACTGGGCTCTTCTTAAATGTTCTTTTTAAATTCCGAAGATAACATGCTTGTGGAGAAAAAAAATCAAACCACTCAAAATAACCCACAACGAAAAGTCCGCCTGCTCTCCCACCTTCCACTCCGCTCCCAAGCACGCTCACTGCCAAGCTTCTCGTTTAAGTTTTCGTCAAACACTTTCCCACGAATGCTGGCAAATATATACATCTATGCCTGCATGTTTATTTTAAACCCAACCAGGAACAGGTTCCCTGCACTTTGTCTCTGTTTTGTCAGGTAACATGCAGCAGCACACACCTGCGTGGAGCAACCCAGGTCACTCACGGAGTGACGAGCGGCATTGCATCGGAGGGGGCGCCCTAATTTACGTGAACTGACCCTTTGATGGAGGTTTTGGTTGTTTCTACATTTTTGCTGCACAAACAAAGCTGCAATGATCCCCTTTGACTACATATCTGCGCACGTGTGTGAGGTTAGCTGCAGAATAAATCCTGGGTGAGGGAGTCGAAGATTAGGTGTATCTACTATTCTGATAGGGATTGCCCAACGGCCTTCCAAGGAGGGTGAACCAGTTGGCGCTGCCCAGCCACGCATCAGCGCGCCTGCTGCCCACCCTTCTCAACAGCACTGTGCATTGTGCCCAGATGTTTGAATGTTGCCAATCTGAGAGATGAAAAGTGATATCATGTTTCCATGTGTCATTCTTAATTATCATAAAGGGCAGATATTATTTTCATGTTTACTGATTGATTGGCCTTTGCATTTATTTTTCTGTGTATATCTGTTCTCATTTATCTTACTGATTGCTAAGAGGCTTTTTTTCTAAATTAAGGCAGCTGACTTTTTTATCATATGTATCACAAAATGTCATTTGTCTCTTTTTTAAAGATTTTATTTATTTTTAGAGAAAGGGGAAGAGAGGGAGAAAGTGAGGGAGAGAAACATCAGTGTGTGGTTGCCTCTTGCGCCTCAACAGGGGACCTGGCCCGCAACCCAGGCATGTGCCTTGACTGGGAATCCAACTGGTGACTCTCTGGCTCACAGGCCAGCCCTCAATCCACTGAGCTGCACCAGCCAGGGCTCATTTGTCTCTTTTTAAATGTTATTTATGGCATCCTTTGCTTACAGAAATTTCAGAATTTTCTGTAGTCAAGTGCTTCCTACTACAGGATCCTAAAAATATTTCTCATGTTTTTCAATAGTACGGTTAGGGTTTCCTTTCTTTCATTTTAAGTTTTTCTTCTTTTAATCTTTCTAGAATTTACCATGGTGTAAGGAGTGTGGTAGGCTTTAGCTTTATTTTTTTCCTCAAGGGGCTATAAAGAGTTGTCCCAAATCGTGTTTGAACAACCCCTTTCCTTCCCCCACCATCATCCTCTCTCTAGATTCAAAATGTCAGTTTAACTACATTGTGGGATGGATGCTCTTTGTATCTGAGTCAACTGCCAGTTCAAACTCCAGTTTCACCGGATCTAGAAGAAGTTACCTAACCTTCCTGCGCCTCAGCTTCTTTGTCTAAAAATGGGGACAGCAATAGCACAGAAGGTTATTGTGAGGAGTAAATGAGTTATTTCAGGTGAAGGATGGTGAAAGATGCAACCACGTGCTGTCTGCGAGAGACTCGCCTTAGCTGTAAAGACGCATAAATGCTGCAAGGGAGCGGGGGGGGGGGGGGGGAGATATTCCATGCAAACGGTGGCAAAGAGAGAGCAGGGTGGCCTCCCGTACATTGCAAAGTAGATGATGGGTCAAATACTGCCACAAAAGACAAAGAAGGATATTATAGAATCATAAGAAGGTCAATTCTCAGGCCCTGGCTGGTGTAGCTCAGTGGCTTGAGCGCAGGCCTGAGAACCAAAGGATCGCGGTTCGATTCCCAGTCAGGGCACATTCCTGGGTTGCAGGGCAGTTCCCAGCATGGGATACATGAAAGGCAACCTGCATTGACATTTCTCTCCCTCTCTCCTCCCCTTCCCCTCTAAAGGTAAATAAATAAAATCTTTTTTAATAAAGAAGAAGAATGAAGGAGATGTACACGAATGGACATAGATGTCCAAAAAAAAAAAGGTCAATTCTCCAGGAAGATATAACAATTATAAATATATATGCACCTAAGAGCAGAGTACCCCAATGTATGAAGCAAACATTGAAAGAGGTGAAGGGAGAAATGGAAGCACAATAATAGTAGATTTCAATAACCACGTTGAATAATAGGTAGAACACCAAACAAAAGATCAATAAGGAAACAGAGGCCTGTCCAGACTGATTGGACATAACAGACTCTCTCTCTCTATATATATATAGTACATGTGTGTGTATATATATATATATATATATATATATATATATAGTCTGTCCAGAAAAGGTCCAGCCATTACTAATGTAAGGAGAATAGTTTGCGTGACATCGATGTAACCCGGCAGCCAAGGAGAGTGGACTGGAACGCACATGCATGAACAATGATGACTTCACTGTACTAGTCAGTGGGGGCGGTAGATGTTGCTGAGTGAGCATGTGTACTGTGTGGCTGTCACATTCAAAATGACTGAGAGAGCAGAGCAATGAATCTGCATCAAATTTTGCTTTAAGCTTGAACATTCCTCCACAGAAACTATATGGATGATTCAGAAGGCTGCAGCTATGGGCAACTGGTGGTTGGCAGCTTCATCAACATAACATGCCTGCTTATGCATCGCATCTTGTGCAGAGTTTTTTGGCAAAACATCAAATCACCCAGTTGACTCAGCCCCCCTACAGCCCAGATTTGGCACCCTGCAACTTCTGGCTTTTCCCAAAACTAAAATCACCTCTGAAATGGAAGAGATTTCAGGCCATCGATGAGATTCAGGAAAATAGGAGGGGGCAGCTGATGGCGATTGGGAGAACTGTGTGAGGTCCCACCATGCCTACTTTTAAGGGGACTGAGGTGTCATTCCCACGCCAGAAACATATATAATGTTTCTTGTATCTTCTTCAATAAATGTCTCTATTTTTCATATTATATGATGGGATACCTTCTGGACAGACCACACACACACACACACACACACACACACACACCCCACTCTGTGCAACAGCAGCAGAATACACAGTCTTCTCAAGTCTGGCATACTCTCTGGGACAGATCTGCGTTAGGCCACCTGTGAGGGCTGCAGAGCAGCGCCTGGTGCATGGGGACTACTGTGTGTCGGCGATGACAACAAGCGTCACAGCAGAGCGAAGGCACCTAGTCTTCCTCTGAGCGCACTGTCCTGTTCTACCACCCTGCCAGCCACCTCCACCGCTAGACATGTATCTACAGGACGGGGCAAACTAAGTTCACCGTTGTTTACAGGGAAAATAATGCGGAAAGTAATAAGTAACGCTGCAAGAGTAAACCCTGTGTTTTGCGTACTCACACCCGTAAGCCTGTGTTTGCCCTGTGCTGTACTGGTGCATGTGTAAGTGTGGGGGAACCGGGAGTGAACGGCGTTAATGAGGGCTGTTATCCCCCACTCTGGCTAGCCTAGCTTCCGGCTGGTTGAGAGCTTTTACTGATACTGTAAATGTTCCCTTCCATTATATTTTAAAAGGTTAATATTTATGTACAGAAAAGCTGTACATTTAAAAATATTCATTAGCAGTCACCTTGGTATATTTTTATTATTTATAGCAGTTTTTTTTCAGTGGACTGTCTTGCTCTTTTTTATTCCAGGGGAGCAATCTTATCATCTACAATTTTAATTGATAAATTGGCCTCTTTTTATAACTTCTGTTTTCAAAATTTGCATTGACTGGTACTTCTAGAGAAGTGTTAAAGAATATGTATACACCCATTTATGTATATACACGCATAAAATCACGTTCAGCAATATCCATCTATTCCTACTAAAAAAGAGTGAAAATTAGGGACATATGTTTACCAAATGCTTTTTAGACATTTTTAACATTTATGGAGCTGCTTATATGATTTATCATCTCTTTTTAAGTATTACTTTGTTCAATTATATTAATAACTCTCCCAATATTGAATGTATATTTCTGAAATACAGCCTCGCTTGCTTGTGGTGTAGTCATTTTTTTTAACAGAATGCTGCGTGAGTCTATTTGTTCTTATTAATTCATGAAACTTGCACCAATATTTATAAATAAAATTTTTGGAAGTAATTTTCTCTCTTTTGTGTGCTATCTTTGTCAGTGTTGTGCTGGCTTCATAGAACAATTTGGAGTCTTCCCTTACCTATAATTTGGTACAGCGGGCACAGTTTAAACAACATGGGAACTATCTCTTCCTTGAAGCTTTGGCAGAGATTAAAACCTGTTGAAACCTGGGTATTCTCGGAGTGGAGTTCTAGGAAATCTCACTCTCTTCCACGGTTATTGGTCTGCTAGGTTTTTCTACTTTTTCCGGTGCCAAACTGATTATTTATCTTTTCTCAGAAAACTATCGGTTTCCCCTGTTTTTCAGGATTTGCACACGGTCAAGCGCAGTGTTCTCTAAGAATTCTATTTTCCCTGGATCAGTGGAGGTTTCCCATTTTAATGTTCCATTTTATATATTTGGCCATTAGATTATGTAGACTTAAAAAATCATCAAATCACCTGTGACTCCCTCCCCCCAGGAGCCCATTTACTATGTTCACGGCACAGAAATAGGGGGCTGGAATCCGGGACAAGGATGAGGAAGGCAGCAAGGGAGGGGCAGCTTGACAAACACTGGCCATTCCTCAAACATTAAAAAGGTACAAAGAGCCTGCTCATATGTTCCCTGGCCTCGAACCCCTACACCTCCTTTCCCAAGTCCTCCCACCCCCCACCCCCGGTCCAGTTAAACCGCCAGCAGCCACCCTGCCTTCAGCACCAGCTGTCACCTCCTTTGGAACCTTTGCTGACTTCCCAGGGACAAGTCGGCACCTTTCTTCTGACGTCCCAGATTACTTTTTTGTTTAATTTTGAAATAATTTCAACATAACACTGCTAAAAGTTCAGGGTCTGCCGGAAGTAAGGCCTGCTTGAGTGTGGTTGGTAAAGTGAATGATACGGATGTAATATTTTATAGTGTTAATTTAAACATTTCACCTAAAATGTCACATGGTGTGCTTGAGTATGATACTGTCATGTTACAGAATTACATGCTTATGATTTCGTAATAAGAGATTCTGTAATAAAAAAGGGGTGTTATTTGGTCCAGACCCTGTATAAAGTCAGCAGAACTGACAAAGGGTAACATTCCGTCATTTGTGCCTCAGATCTTTGCTGTGAAAAGAGGGGTCACCGACAAACCAGAAGGCCCCGTTTCCCCTTCGGCTCCACCCCCTCTCCGAGACCACTACACGCACACGCATAGACTCAGCGGTACAGCGACGTCACAACATGTCTGCGTCCGTAAGTCACGGAGAGTCTCGTTGCGTGATTGTAGTAACATCAGATTTTCGCTGACGGTATCATTCTGCCTTTCCCTTTTTTGCAAAGTTGCTTTTGAGATTTATTCATGTTACAACAGAATGTGTGTATACATGTATATACCAGCTTTATTGAGGTATATGTTATAAAACATAAAATCCCCCAATAATACATATATATTTTTAACTGCTGTTGAACAGCATACTTTTAGTTGTCCACTCCGTTACGGTGGATACAGAGGTATTGAGTTGGAGACCGCTTTTCTGTGTTTCAAGCATCGCTGCCCCAAATATCCTCGGACTGTCTCCTTACACTCATGTATGAGTTTCTCTAGGTAACTGTACACCTAGATTTGACACTGGTGGCCATAAAGTATATCCATGTTCAGCTGTGAATGCCATCGCCAAAACATCCCCCAGTGCTTCGTGCCGCTGCTACTGTAGCATTTCTGAAGCTGTTATTGCTACCTGGTGACTTGCCCACCTGCCCCTTCCCCATGAATCACCAGAGGGCGTGTGTGTGACCGGCACCCAATGAACACTTGATAAATGAAAGGATGAGCTCACTGTCTAGCAGAAGAGACAGATTCAAGTGGGACAAGTGCTTCAAAGGCTCTGAGACCTCCTCTGGCTGGCATCCAGGGAAGACTTCACAAAGGAGGTGACATTCAACTTGGGTTTTGAAGGGCAGGGAGACTCTGGACAGAGGAGGGCGTGGGTACAACAAGGACTGGGATGGGAGGGGAGGGGGATTAGTTTGGGCCTGTTTGATTTGCCAGAGTAGTGGTCCTTGGCCGAGCTGGGAGTAGGCAGGGTAGAAAAACCGAGTGTGTATTTTGTAAAAACTTCAAGGTGATCTGATTCATCTCCTGTCCACCCTGGAAGAGCCTCTGAGCCAGAGCAGACTGCAAGGGAAGGGTGAAGGAAGCAGGAGGATGGACTAGGAAAGATAGTTTGGGTTTAATCCCAGATGAGTCTTTGATGGCAGGCTCTGGGGAGCTAGTGAGGAGTGAATGGGTCAGAGCAGGGCTCGAAGATGACTCATCCAATGAGCAGGCAGACAGGAGAGAACCAGCCTCTGGAATAAGGCCTAGACCGAGAGCCTGCTGCTCCCGACCTCTTTCCCTCCTCTGTCTGGGAGAAAGAGCTGAGCTGCCTGGCCTGGGTTTCCTGCCCAGAGCGACAAAAGAGCCCCGGGACCTGGTCCTCCTGCTCCTCCACTTTGCAGCTCTATGAGCCCAGGGCCAGGGGCTAGCACATTGCTTTCTGTCCCCTCCATCCCCACGCTCCATGCAGGTGCCTGGGCCAGGGCCCCAAGGAGCCACCTCCGTGAAGCGTGGGCCAGGGCCTGGCTGCCCCGCATTCCCTCCCCCTGCCTTGGCTCCAGCTCAGCCCCCTAAACTTGCCTTCCCGGGCAGGCAAGTGTGTCCCGGGGTGTGGGGCGGGTGGCATGAATCCTATCTTTCCCTTCCCTGTTGCCCTTCAACAGAACCTAGCTCTGGGCACCCTGCCCGGAGTGGAGGGGAAGGGGAGAAATGCGCGACCTTCACTTCCAGGTCCTTTGGTCTTAAGCAACTTCAGCAAAACCACCAGCAACGCAAGAGCAGGTGAGCTGAGGATGCGTCAGCTGGGCTCCAACAGGGAGGAACTGGCCACTGGAACCAGACTGCTGGGGCCAGCACGCCTTCTGCCCCTTTTGTGCAGGTGTGTGCTTGTGGCTATCACTTCCTCCCGAGGCTCGGCTTTCTCATCTATCAGGTGGGCTGCTTATACCTGCGCCGTCCTCCCCTGGGCCGTGCAGAGGGTTAAAGAGCAGTGATAAGGAATGTGAGCTGGCTGAGTGGGCCCAGGACTCAGGCCAATGACACTGTTCAGGCCATAGTTCTTCTGGTGCCTGAGGGGGTCTCCCCAGGTTCACAGGCCTGGGCACACGAAGTCCCAGCCTGGGGGGGTCCCAACCCAGCCACACTGGTGTGCTGTACCCCAGTGCTTACCAATGCCCCCACCCCAAACATGCTCTGGTTCTGAGAAGACATGTCCCTCTGCCAGGTCTTCAGGGATCTGACTGAAATTCTTTTGAAGGGAACAGCTTAGTTCAAACACTGCCTGGAGCAAACCACATGGCTGGTCAGCCATAAACCGCCCAGAGACCCCTGCGCAGCCTGCCACTGAGCAGGTCAAGAGGCAAACAAATAGACAGAGGGGGACTCCCGGTCACTGAGCACATGCTGGGCGCCTTCCTGCTTCCTCGCACGCGTCGTCCGCCCGGCTGGCCCTACGCTGGGGGTTACTGCACCGCACTGTGAACACAAGACTCATAGAAGAGAAGTGAGCAGGTAACGGAGCAGGTGGGAACCCAGCTCCTCAGCACCTCCCAGGCAGTTTGTCTGTGTGTCTTGTCCTCCCTGCTCCCATGACCATCCCAAAAGCACACCTGGTTTCTCCACGGAGCCCAGGGTAAGTGTCCAGTGGCCTATAGTTTACAGCCTATGGCCAAGTCACAGCTACCTCCTCAAAACCCCAGCACAGCCATATCCCAGGCCATCTGGGCATATGTCTATCCCCAAAGGCCTCAGGATGCCTTGCTCTTTGCCAAGGCCCCATAGCCTGAGGCCAGCGTCTTTCTGATTGGACACAATTATGAGAAGATTCAGCCAGCCTAAGGAGAAGTCTCCTGTCCCCAGGTCCACCTTCCTTGGTGAGACCACTCAGCGACGGGGAGGGAAGGTGTCGCTTCCCACTGGGAGCTGGCCTGGCCCCTCTGCCTCTGATCCTCTGAGGACGAGGAGGCCCTGGCTTGGCATGAACACGGCTCTGGAGGCACAGGGCGCTTCTGTGCCTCAGCCACCCCCAGCCCAGACTTCCCATCTTGTCTTGAGGGTGCTTGTGCAAAACAGCAGAGTGGAAGGGTGGGAAAAGCAGAAGGTGGGAGCCCAGGACACTG
This sequence comes from Anoura caudifer, assembly GCA_004027475.1. NCBI lineage: Eukaryota > Metazoa > Chordata > Mammalia > Chiroptera > Phyllostomidae > Anoura > Anoura caudifer. The sequence continues at coordinate 245,025 of PVKU01001670.1, read as the reverse complement.
GGATCCTGGTTTGCTAAGTGGGTACAGGCTTCGTTCCCTTTTGGAACATTACTAACCACCAGGATGAGGCAGGGGGTGACGCGATGGCAGCCTCCCCTCACCCTGCCTCTGTATGTTTTCCTACCAGCCCCAGGGATGCTGGGAAGTAACATGGCAGCTCAGGCGCCCACCCTGCCCTAGAAACATGGGACGCAGAGTTCTGGCCACAGGCGCTCTTCTAACGTGCCCCCCTTGGGTGGCCCAGAGCCGCGCAGACAGACCTAGAACAAGGACCCATCGTACCTCCATGGCTGCCCATGTTCTCACCTCCGTGGTCCCTTTGTGACCCTATTTTGCAGCATGCGTTGCACCAGCCAACTCACGAGCAAGAACAGGAGTCTGGCTGACACCACGCATGCTGATGTACACGCCTGCCAGGCCCGCTGCAGGTGGAACAGCGCACTGAAAGCTGCCGATCTCACTTGAAGCTGAGCACTTCCCCTAAGCACTTTGACTGCAGCCTTTCCCAGAGCGAGCCTGCCCACAGCCCTGAACACCCCGTGGACTCCCCCACCCTGAACAATCTGTGCAAAGAGCTCCCAGCACTTTATGCCCATTATCTCCATGACTCTTCCACCCGCCGCTTTTCAGGAAGAACCACAGAAGAGAGTCCATGGGAATCAAGAAGCCGTGTGGAGGATATAGGCCTATAGGAAGGCCCGCTGTGCTGCCAGGCACCAGCACTTTATGGAAATCCTATGAAATATCACGGGCAGCGAGGAGGACGGAAAGGAAGTTCTTGGGGCCAAAACACAACTTGAAGTGGGTGGGGGAGGGTCAACCTGCCCTCCAAGCCTAGAAGGGCTCCCTGGACTGGCCGTGGGGGTAGAGGGAACAGCCACGAGTTCCCTGTGGAGGCCAGGGACAGATGGCTTCAGTTGAGACCAGAGTCCAGGAATAACACTTCCCGTCTATAATAAACACTTGACATGTTTCCAAAGCCCTCCCATCCATCTGGGGAAGGTCTTTGCATGCCCAGCTGTCAGGTAGAAAAACTGAGAGCCGACTGCCAGCCTAGAGGGGCTCTGGTCCAGAACTAGGTGCTATGTTCTGCAGGAGGTTCTCTTCCCACAACCTGGGAGCCTCTCCAAGGCCTGCCTCTGCCTCTGCTAGCTGGGAGGGGCACACCACCACTTTCCCGGGACCGTGAGGCAGTGGCCTTCCTCCTGGAGAAGAGCTGGTGGCACCCCCGGGAGAGGAGCATGACCCATGTGGGTCCTCTCCCCTCTCTGGCATTGTCTTGTCACCCCAGGGGCAGCCGGGTCTGATCTGCTTTACTGGGAAGCCACCTGCTCCCATAGGTCACTGCAGCGATTAATGGGGGCCATCATGCGGCCAGGGTATGCCGTGATCTCCAGGAGCCAGCTTCAGGGCCTCTGTTCTCAGAGGGTGTGTCTGAAAGCAGCGACTCCTATGTAGACACACACTCACTCCCCTCCACCCAGAATGACAGGCTGGGCAGAAGCTCCCTTCCTGCGATGCTGTCAGAGGTAACTGAAGTCCTTCTGTCATGGGCCCCTCCTGGCTGAGCTCAGAGCTGCTGGCACCTGGCAGGAGGGTTAGATGCTCCCGGCTCTGAGAAGCCCATAGAAATCGTGTGTCCCCTGTGGGTGGCACAATGAGAAGATGACCAAGTGACTTTGGCCCCCTGAAAGTTGCTTCTTTCTCAAGTAACTTGAAAACATACGTTAAAGGAAGGGAAAATGCTGAGCATTCACTGACACCCTCCCTACCCAAAGGAGGCGCTCAGCGCTTCCCCTTACCAGGGCTGAGGACTGTGGGGGGAGAAGAGGAGAGAGAAGGGGCCTTGCTCGTCCAGTCTGCCGTGTGGTGGGCCTGTATGTAGGTTAAGAGGCCTGGGGCAACTCACTGTCCCCTCTGTTACCGCAGCTGCACAGGGATGCTGGCTGGCTCCAGCTCTAAAATATCACTGTCCCCCTGCCTCAGCGTTCCTCCCAAGAAAGGCCTCTGCCCTCTGGAAAAGGAGGACAAGATGAATTCAGGAAAAGTTCACCTCCAGGGAAACAGATCCAATGTCCATTTCTCCCGGGGACAGGAGTTCGGGAGAGAGCAAGGATAAGGTGATATACCACGAGGGTGATGCTGAGAGAGGGCAGACTTGCCAGCCTGGTCCTCCTGCCTCCTCTCCAGGTGCGGGCTGTTAAAGGAGAACGTCATCTCCTTGTCCCCCATCCTTCCCCCAGAGGCCTGGGGCCTCCATCAAGGCTGGTACAGGAGACTGGAGCCTGGACCTGGGCTTGCTCTCCCTGAAGCCAAGGATAGCAGAGGGCCATAGTCCCCTCTGCTCAGACGGGTGTTTTTCATGAGCAATTTTGTCCTGTCTCTGGACAGTTCTGATCCCTACAGCGTTCACACCCATGACACCCTGGAGGCTCATGCGGAAGTTTCAACTCCATCCATTCTCAGGAAGGAAGAAAGGGGGCACGGGGTGGGGGAGTCCACTCCAGACTGGAGGAGAGGTCTAGAGAGCAAGGTTGGCCCCTGGCCCTCCAGAGGGCATCAGGTCAAGGCTGTGCCTGGGAGGACAGCTCTGAGGGACCTGCTAAGCCATCTTGGGGAAACCACAGAACCCCTGGACCTGTTTCCCCAGCTCCATCACCCACATCCAAACTTTCTCTCTCTGGGCAAAGGTGAGGATGTGGGCAAGAACACCTCTGTGAAAGCGCAGAAGAAAAGGTGGCAACCTTTGCCCCTGGGGCCCAGGGGCCCAGCCCACCTAACAGAGAATGCGACCCCGCCCCCCCCACCGGCCCCCGCCAGCAGCAGCATGGCAGTGACGCTGTCATAACTCATCCCCCGGCGGAGTAGACTGCAGAGGCAGAGCGCACCCCTCCCAACCCAGCCCACAGAGTGGGCGGCACAGCCCGGGGGGAATCCCTGGGTGGGGTGGTCCAAGGAGGCAATTCCCAGCTGGCTGTCAGGCAGGCGGCGGGGGACCCCAGGCAAGCCTCCCGCCCACCGCCCTCTCCCACCACCCAGTGAAGACGGTGGACTGAGACACGGCCCTCCCTAGTCGGCGGCTCATTCCACCCTCTCCTGGGTCCAAGGCTGGGCCGTAGCCAACGTGGCAAAGGAGTGTGGCGCAGTCTCCCCTACCCCCACCCCTCCCACTCCGAGCTCCCTGAAAGCACAGAGCATGCAGCCCTTCCCCACCCCCTCTCCGGTCGAAGACCCGGATTCTGCGCTCCTTCTCCTGGCCGAATTACTCCTGGCTCAAACCACCCGCGTGCTCACCACTTCTGCGCCCTCTGCGCCATGGCCCCAGCCCCAGGCCAGGTGCTCAGGCCGCCGAGATGCGGTGACAGACAACAAGCTCCGTACCTGGGAGGAGACAGCCTAGCGGTCCTCCTCGCCGGCTCGGTGAAGCCAGCCCCACCTGCTAAGGGACTGTCAGCAAATTCCCCCCTGCATCATCGCGGGAGAGGCATCCCAGCTCCTCCCAAGCAGGAGCCAACCTTGGCCCCGCCCCAAGGCTGCTCCGACCCCCGCCGGGGAAGCCGGGTGAGACTATTCTATACCGAGGCCCAGGCTCCGCCTCAGAGACCTTGGCCAGGAACCATCTGCAAATTACCACCGCAAATGCACAAGGCTGCCGGTCCCTGAGGCTCTGGGCTTCGCCTAGTGTCTTGCTACTCTCTCTGCCTGCCCTACGGTTCTCACCCTACCCCAAGCTGTCCGCGGAGGCATGTTCCTTACAAAGCTCCCCAACCCTGCCGGCCTAAGCATAAAAACAAAACAAAACATAATACCAAAACACACAATCCAACAAAGGTAGCAGCACTCTGCCCCACCCAGGGACCAGCTCCTTGCACTGGCCCAGGGGCTGGTACCTAGCTCCGCCTCCTTCTTCTCCAGCAAAGGACAGATCCACAAATTGGCCACAGCCCCACTCAGGAAGTCCAAGGGAGCGGGCTGGGTAATTTTGAGTTTGCTGTGGGGCCCAGCCTTGCAGGTCTTCAGTTTCATCAAAGTCTTGGCTACTCTGCCAGAAAGGGCCAGTTTGGAGGTGGGAGCATGTTTGAACCCCCACAGATCAGTGTGAAAAGTAAGGGGCAGTGGTAATAGCCGCTCTCACTGTCTCCCAGGCAGGCAGGGGTCCAGGAACGTTTATTTAATAGATATTGTCCAGTACTTGCTGCACAAAAGCTAATGGGAGAGCAGGGGTGCTAAATAGAATGTTCAAAGTGGCTCTCGGTTTTGTAACGGGAAGAAACTGTTAGTTGTTAACAATATAATAAGGTGATAGAGGAAGCAGTGTGAATACAAGGCCAAGAGAGGCTGGTGCGGGGGGGGGGGGGGGGGGGGGGGGGGGGGGGGGGGGGGGGGGGGGGGGGGGGGGGGGGGGGGGCTGTCAAAGGGCAGCTGTGGTTTCAGGGGGTGGTTCCCCATAACCAGCTGCACAGTGCCTCCTCCAGGTGGGCACACCCTGGCCACGTCTTTCCCTGCCATGCTCCTGCTTCCCTCCCCCAGCCCCCACCCTCTGGTTCTGATCCAGCCACTCTATGGGAACTCAAAGGGAGCCACTTGACACATTCTGTCAAGATCTGTTCATTTCTCCTCCCACTTGCCTGTCCATTAGTTTCTTTATTCTTTCATGGGGCAGGAGGACTTTTGGATGTCTATCATGCAGGGGCAAGAGGGCACCAGGGGTCTGGGTGCTAGCTCTGACTCAGCTGCTAGTATGCTGTGCAGTCTTGGGTAACTCACTCTATCTCTCTGTTTTTCCTCTCATCTGTAATACAGAAAGCACTGGGCTAGGTGGGGTCTAAGGCCCCTCTGGCCTTAACATTTCTATTACTCTCTTCTAGGATTAGGCCTGGTGGGAACAAAAATAAGCCAGATAAGTGTTCAAGAACTCTAGCTGCCTTGATTCGAATAACAGCTGTCCCACCTAAATGTGGGACTTGACCCCCCTCTGTGCTTCATTCTTTGCATATGTAAAATGGGGGAAATATGCCCTGGCTGATGTGGCTCAGTGGATTGGGTGCCAGCTTGTGAACCAGGAGATCGCTGGTTCGATTCCCAGTTGGGGCACATGCCTGTGTTGCTGGCCAGTCCCCAGTAGGGGGCACGCGAGACACAACCACACATTGATGTTTCTCTCCATCTGTTTCTCCCTCCCTCCCCCTCTCTCTAAAGGTAAATAAATAAAATCTTAAATAAATAAAAACAAAATAAAATGGGGGAATAATAACAACAACCTTAAAGCATGGTTATGAGGATTAAATGAGATGTTTAGTACAAAGTAGATGCTCCGTAAACACTGGTTGTTGTTGCTGCTGTTGTTTCAGTTCTGGTGGGAGAGTGTAGAACCCGGACAGAAGCAGTCTGTCCTCTCTCAGCTTCCTCATTACGGAACTAGTGTCTGACCCCGTGAGGAAGGAACAAAGGTCTGGTGCATGGGGGTAATTTCTGTCCCTTTAGAAGGACCTCGTGTTCAGTGGAAAGAGCATGGTCTATGGATCTGGTTGAACCCTGGTTTAAATCAGGGCTCTGCCTCTTACTAGCTGTGTGACCTTGTGCTAGTTACCTAACCACTCTGAGGTTAATTTTCACATCTGCAAAATGGGTACCATTTGCAAATGAAAGGAGTCAATAATAGTACCTACCTCACAGAGTGGCTGTGACTAATGAGACTAAGTTCTAGTCAATGGGATTTGAGTAGAAGGGATATGCTTTACTTCTGGGCCACATTCTTAAACAGTAGCTGTGGGCTGTCCATGCCCCTTTGTACAAACTGGACTGTGCACATGGGGATGGAGGTGAGGGGCAGTTTGGATGATGCTGACAAGGGCAACACCCTAGGGTTGTCCAATCAACCAGGCATTGAGAACCCAAGCCTCATGCTGACCTGGAGGAGAAGCACCCTGGACTGCTGACCACCTTGCTCTCTATGACACCGTCTGAACCAATAACCTCACTGATAAACCTAGTTTCCTGATTTTCAAGCCCTCAGCAGATGAGCAGGGGCATACCGGAGGGAGAAAGAACATAAAAAGAAGCAGCACAGTGAAATCAGCAAAAGTCAAGAGCAAGAGGCAATAGAACAATTGTTAAAACTCGGAAGTCTAGGACCATGTGGTTCAGAGTATTCCAAGAGGCCTTGGGGACATCAGTGTGTGACAGGGTCATGTTGGAATAAGCTAATGACAACAATCCCAAGTCACTATGAGAAACAGAACATTCTGATTGAAATTTTACTTTAAAAGGAAAGCAATTATATGCTATATTTAGAAAATATTGTTGATCAAAAATGGTTAACATAAAATAAAATGTATGTCTCAAAGCGGATAAAAGACTTAAAATATAGGTTGTGACTCCATAAAAGTCCTAGAAGAAAACTTCAGGTATCCCACTTGGCAATATTTTTGCCAATATATACCCTAGGGCAAGGGGAATAAAGTAAAAAATACACAAATGGGACTACACCCAACTAAAAAGCTTCTGCACAGCTAAAGAAACCATCATCAAAATGAAAAGGGAACTGACTGTATGGGAGAACATACTTGCAAATGATACATCAGATAAGGGTTTGATCTCCAACATATATAAAGAACTCATATGATTCAACACAAGGATGACAAATAATCCAATTAAAAATGGGCAAAGAACCTGAACAGACACTTCTCTAAGGAGGACACACAGAAGGCCCATTGACATATGAAAGGATGCTCAGCATCACTAGCCATCAGAGAGAAGCAAATTAAAACCACAGTGAGATATCACTTCACACCAGTCAGAATGGCCATCATTTATAAATCAACAAACAGCAAGTGCTGGCGAGGATGTGGAGAAAAAGGAACCCTAGTGCACTGTTGGTGGGAATGCGGACTGGTGCAGCCACTGTGGAAAAAAGTATGGAATTTTCTTTAAAAACTAAAAATGGAACTGCCTTTCACCCCAGAGATTCTGCTGCTGGGAATATACCCTAAGAACCCTGAAACACCAATTCAAAAGAACTTATGACCCCTATGTTTATAGCGGCCCTATTTACAATGGTCAAGTGCTGGAAACAGCCTCAGTGCCCATCAGTAAATGAGTGGATCAAAAAACTGGGGTCCATTTACACAATGGAATACTATGCAGTAGAAAGAAAGAACTCCTACCCTTCCTGAGAGCCTGGATGGAACTGGAGAGCATTATGTTAAGTGAAATAGACCAGGCAGTGAAAGACAAGTACCATATGATCTCACCTATAACAGGAATCTAATGAACAAAATAAACTAATGAACAAAACAGAACCACAGACATGGAAACATGGAATAGATTGAAAGTGACCGGAGGGGGAGGGGACAGGGAGATAATGGTGGAAAGAAGGGGAGGGAACTAGACAAAGAGCATGTATGAATGACCCCTGGACATGGACAACTGTGTGGGAATAGACTGTGGGAGCAGAGGATGAGATGGGTGGAGGAGGGCAAAGGGGGAAAAATTGGGACAACTGTAATAGAATAACAATAAAAAAATTTAAAAATAAAATAAAATAAAATGTATGCCTACAGGTAAAAGCCTTTAGCATCCCAAAAAACTCAGCCATCCAAAAATGATACTTTTTTTCCAAGCGTCAGAAAGCAGAGATTTTGATTCATTGGACTAGTGATCCCTCACCTATCATGGGAGTTACGTTCCAGAGACCCCTGCGATAGATGAAAATCCTCGAAGTAGCAGTGTTATATTTATTTTATCATTTATACATATTTTAAGGCTTTATAAACCCTTCCCACACTCCTATAAACCTTTCCCGCTCTCTTATTAACCCTTCCCATACTCTTATAAACACTTCATACGCTCTTAAACACTTTCTACACTCTTAAACCTACGTAATTTTAACAACACATACAATTCTATATGGGTACTCACCAGTGAAGTATACTACAACTTGAATGATGAAGATGATGAATTTTGTATCTGTGCAGTACTGATGGTGATGAAGGTGATGATGATGAGATGAATGTACTTGCACAGCCAAGAAGAGCATATTAGCTCTTCTGAAGGCACCCTTTCATCAGGCGCTTCATCAGGTGGCACAGTATCTTTGCCCTGGGCGGTAACTTCTCTTTCCGCTAAAGGCGTAGGCGTAACTGATGTCTTTGTCCAAGTGATGAGCATAGTTATGAGGAGTTGCTGATGCTGCTTTCCCTTCTGAGTCAGAAGGTTTTCATAAATGGACATGCCACTCTCAATTGTATTTACGAAGTGCAACACGAAGCATCTGGGGGTCCCATTCTTCAGCCACTCGCTGAAGTTCTTTGGCCATTCTGACCATGGTTGCAAGACGATCAAGTGTTAGGCCAACCTCCTCCTCTAATCCAACCAGTTGTCTGTCTTGTTCCTCATCCTCTTCTTCACTTGCTGACTTTGTCATTTCCATTAGGTCTTCGTCCGTCAATGGTTGTGAGTAGACATCGATCAGGTCATTCATGTCCTCAGGAGTCATATCATTGAAGCCATCTCCTCCCAGTAGTTTTGCCAGCTTCACGGCCTTAGCTACCACAGAGGCAGCTTCTCCATGCAGAGAAACGCTCTTGAGTCCGAAGCGTCTCTGAAATTTGTCAAACCAGCCCTTGCTGGCACTGAATGCAGTTGGTCTGGTGGGAGAGGCACTCGGCAGTCCTGCTTCTGCATCGTCATCCTCGTCTTCATCCTTGTCACCGTCCTCAATGTCCGTGCTTTCCGCAAATCTATCATAAAGTTTCTTGGCCTTCATCCGGATGGTGTTGGTATCCAGCGAGATATTCTTCTTCCTGCAGTTGTTTATCCACAGGGCCAATGCAGACTCCATCCTCACAATGGCCTTATTGCGGGAAGTGACCACCCTCTTTGCAGTCTTGTTAAAAGTCATTGTTGACGTAGACCTAATATTCTTCTCATCTTTCTTTATGTAGTGAACAGTAGATTCACTGATCCCATAATGGTGGCCTACAGCTGTGTATCTTTGCCTTCCTTTAACATGTCAAGAAGTTCCACCTTTTCTTTGACAGTAAGCATATTCCTCTGGCGCTTGGGTTCACTCCCAGAAGCCTTAGAAGGTGCAGAATGTTTGGGTGGCATTGTAGGCCTTGAAATAAATTCAAACTTTTACAAAAATTTCACAAAAACACGACACCACAGAGCAACACTATGTGCAGTGATCAGACATCGATGTGAAATGGACAAGGAGAGATGCTGAAGGTATGGGTACAGTGCAGGAGAGCAAACAGACCGATGCTACGGTCACTGAGCCAATCAGCGCCCAGGATATAGAACACAGTGCTGTGGTTGGTCGCCTTCCATTCCATCAGCCAATAGAGTGCCATGTACACTTTGACAAACTTGCGCAAGCAGTAGTGGCGTACTGCATTTCCATTGTGTATGTACGGTATTCATCCACTGATGAAATACATACTATATTTTATTTCAATTTAATATTATTTTAATATGTTTGAATTTACATTTTTATATATTTTTATATTGTTTAAAATTTTTAAGGCAAAAATAATTAAAATCATAAATATTATATAAATACCTATATACTACAAAATCCCACGATATAGCAAAAATTCCACAATACAGAATTAGATATATATATTTTAAAAACCACGATACAATGAAGCTGCAATAAGTGAACCAAGATATAGCGAGGAACAACTGTATTTATCTTCTCCTCCACCAGATTATAAATCCTGTTAAATTCAGATTGTATCTCCTTTTTCTTTTTCTTCCAAGTATCCAGCACAGTGCCCTGACTCCACAGACACATCTTAATGGTAATGGGAGTGAAGTGTGTGCTACCTTAGATGTCAGAGCCAAGCAGAAGCCCACTAGCTGATTTGAAATCTTGATCAGTGAAATTGCTTGAGGTCCTAGATCATTCCATGAAGAGCTGCAGAGGTACAGCCCTCGCTGCAGAGAGTGATCAGCCCATAGAGGCTCTGGGATCTAGCCCCTGTTGTCTAGAAATCATTTCATCAGGAACTGTCCCCTGAGCTCAGAAAGACCTACGTGCACAAGGACATTCACTGCAGAACTGACCGTAATCTCTTAAAACAAACACACTGTATGCAATCTACACAAATGCACATGCTTTTCCGCACTGCCCAGTTGCGATGTTCAGGAAAACTCAAAATGAGAAGGAAAAGCAGAAGGCTCAGGTGAGAGTCAGCTAAGTGTGCTCACTGTCTGTCTCTCACCAGATCAACTGCAGGGATTTTAGCCTCTGAGGCAGGAGAGCTACGCTAGTGTCGCATGCTGCTGGGTAGGGCGTAAGTGGGGTGGGGGGCTCCAGGAGGATGGGCGTGAGACTCCGTAGATTTTGCTGTAGTATCCAGAGTGCAAACTTATGCCACTGACAGGCACAGTATTTTAAAAACAGAAGCACATCACTATTCACACGTTAAGTGACAATCCGGATACTCTAGGGGGTGTCTCCTGTCCTCAAGAGCCCAATTGAGGCTCTCCAAGAAAATGGGTCCATTTGGGGACCTTGGGCTTCCATCACCCTCTCTGCTCTGCTATTCTAACTGGAAGGGAACTTGATTTCCTGCACGCAAGGGAGACAAGCAATGGATCGAAACGGAAAACTATTTTTCTTGTCTCCTCTGTTTAAGCAAACCTGGGGCTGTGGATTTCGAGAAGACAGCCCTCAGGCTGAGGTCCAGAAAACAAGACACACTCCCCACTGGCCTTCCCCAGGTCGGTGGGGCCAGGGTGGGGACATCAGGGCCCTCTGACCACGTGGCCTTCTGTGGCAGAGAGTCTGGGCCTCCCCTCTGCTGGCCCAGCCCTGGCCTCCCTGTGCCCCCTTACCTCTAGCCTCAGGCTCAGGCCCCGCTCATCAAGACCCCAGCAGGTAGATGCTCAAGCCTCTTGAACTAGTACTTCTCTCCTAGAAGAGGGGAAAGCCACGACCGGTGAGAGGTCATTGTCATCCACCACCAACAACCACCACCGCTTATCCATACAAGGAACTTCTGATGGGCCAGGTCAGAGGCAAATGTCGATGACATCACAAAGGAAGCTCCACTGTTGTGCTGGAATTCTGGAGACGTTTGAGAGGGAGGGTTCCCCGAGCAGAGTAAACAGCATTTCCAGGCAGATCTGGGGGCCTCACACCCAATCACTTGATTCTGTCTTGAGCCTGGCTACTGCCCTGGAGGCATCTGTCATTGAAAGATACTTGGGTTCTTGTGCTGATATTTTGTTGAGGTTAATCTCCCCCCAGCCCCCAGCCCCCGACAGCAGATCCTCATGGGACAGAAATGTGGCTTTCCTGTTGGGTTTCCTCTGGGCTGTGGGGTGAGGGTCTCCTCTCTCCGGCCAGGCTCTCGAAGGCAGCCCTGCTGTGCTCATTCCACTGGGCATTGGCATCTGTTTTCAGCGGTGGACGCTTTGTTTTATAAACTCTTCCCTTTGTGAAGCACAGTACATGTGCAGAGAAGCGTGTACAAGACCCAAGCGAGCACTACAATGGGTCTCACAAAGCAGGCCCTTGTGTAACCAGAATCCAGCGCAGGAAACACCGCATTACCACCAGACGCTTCCTTGCTTCCCGGTCACACTCCTCCCTCCTCCCCTGTCTCCCCCTCCCCTGTCTCCCCCTCCCCCACCCGAAGATAACCTCTCCTGACCTTAATGGACTTTCCCTTCCTTTTCTTTATCATTTTTTATCATCCCTAATCAATATAGTTTGGTTTGGTCTGTTTTTTCAATGGACATTCATGGAATCAGATCCTTTGTATACTTCATGTTGGGCTTTTACTCAACATTGTGTTTTAAAGACCCGCTGCCCTGTAGCATGCCGCTGAAGGTTATTCTTCGCTGCTGCCGTGTGCTATGGCCCTCAGCTCTCTCCTCTTGCTGGCCTGCTACCTCCATGCAGTCAGAAGGGGGACGCTAAAGCAGGCTTGTAAAACGGCCTGCTGAGTTTGGGAGGCATGCCCCGACCCAGACACAGAGGCCGTCTGCAAGGACTGGGAGGTTTTGCATTGTTTTTCTGTTCTAGGTGTTGAAAGAGATCTCCCTCAAATCACTAGCTGACCACAGAGCTAATGGAATAGGGTCTTCAGTGGCCACGTGCAGCAAAAAGTGTAGATGGCACAAAATTAGTTCAGAAAAGACATTCAACAAATAGCTACTACTACAGTGAGCAGCAACAACAGACTCTGGAAAGAGGAAGAATCTGTTCCCAGAGTTGCCACATTATAATAATCAAAATTTCTAGTGCTTAACAAAAAATTATGAGGCATGGAAACAAACAAGAAAGTATGGCTGATAAGCAAGAAAAGAGGTGGTTAGTAGAAATTGTTCCTGGTACCCTGACCAGGGTGGCTCAGCTGGTTGGGCATCGCTCTGCAAAACACAAGGCCGCTGGTTCGATTCCTGTTCAGAGCACGTGCCTGGGTTGCGGGTTCAGTCCCAGGTTGGGGTGCCTATGAGGCAAAACCTACTGATGTTTCTCTCCCCCTCGTTCTCCCTCCTTTCCCTTCTCTCTAAAAATAAATAAATAAGGTCTTTTAAAAAAAATTGTTCTTGAGGAAGCCCACACGTTGGACTTCCTTAAAAAGATTTTAAATCAACCATCTTAAATACACTCAAAGAGCTAAAGAAAACCATCAGAATGATGTCCCACCACATAGAGAACAGCAATAAAGAGATAGAAATTATTTTAAAAACCAGAAATTCTGAAGTTGAAAAGTACAGTAATGGAAAATAAAATTTCACCAGAGGGTTCAACAGCAGAACTGGAGGAGCGTGGGGTTGTCGGGCGTCCTTCAGTCTAAAGGGAGGTGGGGATCCCTGGGGAGTGTGGCGCTTCTGGGGCAGTTCCAGAACCGGCACAGCCACCCGCCCGCCTTCTACAGGCCGATGAGGATGGTCAGGGCAGTCACTCCGAGGGACATAATTCTGGGTGCCAGTGAAAATGAAAAGGAGTGATCCCTTGTTCAAAAATTATGAAGAATTTCAAGACAGCAGAGCATTAGAGCAGTAGCGTGGGGGCTTCTGGCAGGGGGCCCGATGCAACGGACCACACAGGGCAAGTGCCCAGGCGAGGGCAGGGGTGCCCGGGTTTTCCCCTCCAGTTTCTGCGAGTGGAGGGAGGGCCACTAGAAACATATTCGAAGAGAGCGGGGCGCCTGTGAGGGGTGGGGCTGGATCCCATTCCCCAGCTGTGGACTTGACAGACCCACCTGTCCCATGTGTTATAGGAGTGGGAGTGGGAAGGGGAAGGGGCAGAACAAGGGTGACCTGTATGCCTCCATTTGTCTAGGCAAGGCTGCAGGAGTTTCCCGTGGCTCAGGTAAACCCTGGAGAGGCACCTGGCAGGGGGGCTGGTGGGGAGGTAGAGCAGGGTTATAGTGGTGGGCCTCGGAGGTTCAAGTTGCCTGGGTGTGTTAGGAAAAGTCTAGCCTGAGAACTTGACCGCTCGCCCCACTGGTCACAGGGAGTGCTGGCCAAGAAACCTGGCTTGTGGTTGCTGCCTTCCAGCTCTCATTCCCCCCTCACACCCCAGCTTCAAACCCTGGAGGGGAAAGCACCCCAACGCGGGAGGGAGAGCAGAGAAATTGCCGCCTGCCCAGCCTTGCTTGACACTGGGGGAAGAGGGGAATCACCCAATATTTACACATGGTGTTTAACTTCTCTTTCAACATTTAACTTTAAATTGGACTACATTAGTCTGGATTCTTGATAATAGAAAAAAAAATCTAGGAAATCTGAGAAAACTAAGAATCTGCCAGGAATACCGTTCCGGGCCAGAAGAAGAGATTGACCAGCTTGTTTGCAGGCCGTGATTAGGAAACAAAGCAAAACTATTTCCTGCTTGAATCCTGTCGGGTTCAGACTTCTCCAAAAACCGCAGGAATAGAAATGCGTGCAGGAGGGTGTAGAGCCAGGTGTCAGACAGCAGTCGGGTGTTGGGATTTTGTTCTAAGACAAAAAGCGACTTTTTAAAAGAGTTTAAGAGACATTTATTCCTTTAGTTGAACATCTGCACATAAAGTAGATGGTTTAAGATTTTTGAGTGGAAAGGAATTTAGGTCTTAAGAGGTTTTGTGAGTCTGCTACAGGTTTTCCGGAAATCATTTAACTGAGCCTTTTAAGATCCCTGCAGCCAGACAGAAAAGCCAAAAAGTGACTTTTAATGGACAGAAGCATTATGTCCTCCGTGCAGCCTGCCCTTCCGGTGGGTCTCTAGCCCATCCAGACCCTTGTCACTTAGAGGCAGCCCCACCCTGCGGGGACCCAGCACCCACCTAGCTCTGAGGAACGGCTTCATCCTTAGCCTCTTCCCACCCCAACTCCCCAGAGTATAAACCTCTCTGGGCACAGGGGCCCAGCCTCCCTCATCTCTGTGCAACAGGTCAGTCCCATGAAAATTTGTTACAATGAAACACCATCTCAGAGCCAGGAAGCTTCTATCACCTGAGAGGGGTCAGATTGGGGGGATCAACAGGAGAACTGGACCAGGGGGCAGGTGCAGGATGAGGAGGAGAATGGAGAAGGACAAGTGGGGTTACCAGCTTGTCCCTGGGACTGTCTGTAATCCCGAGCCATCCAAGACGGTGGTCCTGGGGCCAGGGACACGCCTGGACAGAAAGAGGGCTGGGGAAATGGCCGCTGGGAGAGGTGGGTGGCAGGAGCAGCCTTTGTTTCCGAGGCTTTCATATTTCAAGGAGAACAAAGCCTCGATCCACTGGGAGGGGCTCCTTTTCCATAAGCTGAGAGGGGCAGGGCGGGGGGGGGGGGGTGCTGCTGCGTGTGTGGTGCGAGTGAGTCTTTCTGTCTGTCTCTCTCTTTCTCACACAGTAGTCCTGCCCCCCCGTCCTTCAACGCCCCAGTGGGAATGACTCAGCAGGAAAGCCAGGCTTGCTCTTCACCCTGGCTCCAGTGTAGCCCTGGGCCCCTAACACCCCCTTAACTCACTCCCCTCATCTCCTCCCTGAGGCACCCACACTGGCTGGCCAGAGGATCCAGTCTCTCTGACCCCACTCACAAGGGTGGAGTAGGGAACCTCCCAGGCTGAGCCCACCTTCCTGTGGTCTAACTTTGGTGGCCTTGAGCAGAGGAGCTGGGCAGGCTCCTGCCGGACAGCCTGGGGCAGGGCTCATTCACCCCCGGTCCTGGGCTTCTCCCCTCAGATTCAAACACGGATGTTTCCTGTGTGCGGGGCACTGTGCTAGGCGCTCAACCTGCACAATTTCATATCATCCTCCCCCTTTGAGGTCCGCATTCTGATTGTCGTCATTTACAGATTCAGAACGTGAGGCACCAGAGGCCAAATCACTGGGCCAGGTCACTCCTTCATACCCACTTCTGACAGGCGTGCACACCCACGTGGGCTAACTTGTACACACAGGTGCTCACTAAAGAAAACCGGGTAGCAGCAAATGAAGCGAAATGAGCGTCTGAAACGACCCATGCTCGCCCAGTTGGGCACATTAGATAAGTCACCTGCGTCTGCATGACGGGACAGAAGGCTGCCATTGAAAATGCCGAGGCATTCTGGGTTCATGTTCACACACATGCACTTGAGCCATTGCTGGGGATCACCATTAGGCTGGGAAAGGGTGACCTCTTTCAGGTGACCTCTCGGTACCCCGGAGGCTGGCAGACGGGCACCAACACTGCAGATGGCCCCCAGGGTGCGTTTGCACAACCAGGAACTAAGACAGAATGCAGAGCAGTGTGCCCTCGTGCTCAGCTGTGCGCACATGCGCCTGCACAAGCGTGTGCTAAGATAGAGGCTGTCATTGATACAGGGTGCAGCCAGGAGGGGGGCCCCAAAAATAGGGATTTGGAATGGGGCCCAGAACTCAGGGTGTCCAGGAAATATTAGAGGGACATATAAGATGTCCTCACCCCTTCCCCCACAGGTATGAGTTGGGGGAAGGGACACATGGAGCAGGGACATGCAGAGCTGCTAATCCATGGCATGGTCATTTAACATATCTATACCTTTGGCTGGTGGTTTAGATGTGTTAAATAGCTGTGGCCATGCTCTGAGCCAGGGGGATGGAAAGGACTCCCCCCAAGACATGAATGGGGGAGGAACCCCAAGTTACAGCACCTGCATGGGAGCTTGGAGAAGATTGGCTCCAGAACATGGGGACACATCTGCCCAGACTCACAGTGGCAGCCCAGTAAACTTGGAATAATATGGGAATGCTGGCAGGTGTAACTGATTGTAGGAGGAGTTGGAAGTGGGGGTACAGAGGAGGATTGGTGTGGGGATTTAAACTGAGAAGAGATCCACACAGTTTTACCAGAGTCAGGACCCCCACAGCCCTGTGAGGGAGAATCACCATGTGGCTTTAGCAGAGAATTGCCACTCAGCTTTGCCCAGTGGAGACCCCCTCCCTGCAACTTAGGTGAAGGGGGAGCCACGTGGCTTTGGCAGAGTGGAGACCCTCTCACAGCTTTGGTGGAGAGGGAGAGCCACGAGGTTTTGCCAGAGTGGGGACCCCTTCCCCACAGCTTTGGTAGAAGAGGACCATGCAGCTTTGGGGTGCTCCCTTTGGCTGCATGGCCTGGGGAGCAAGAGAGGCTTTGCATGGAAGAAGAGGGAAAGGACTCTTGCCAGTAGGCCATGAGAAGGTGCCACATGGCTTTGGATTAATTAGAGATCCTGCCTGGACGACAACACAGCTGACGGCGGTGTCAGGAGCCTGGATCCCGGATGTTTGCTTCTTTTCCTAAGTTACGGTTCCCTGAATTAGAGCAGAGGGAGATAGGAAGCACTGTGGGCATCTGTGGGTATCCTAAAGGACTTTGATATTTTAATGAAGACGTTAGGTTGCTACTTTAACTCTGTATAGCAATAAATAAACATTTCCTTTCCTTTTCACAAATCTCTGGCTTTGAGAGACAGCTTTCCATTAGGCGGCGGACATAACGGACCTTTGGCCCCTGTGGCCTCTGTGATCTGTAACATCATCTGCAGGCTGGCTCTGGAAGAAGACACGTGAAGTGGTGACAACAGCTGCCCCTGGGGAGGGAGCAGGAGACTGGGAGCAGGGCTCGGATGTGGACCCTGTGCTTGCTGCACCTCTGTGGTTTGGTCTCGCCTGCAACCTTCTGAAATGAGGAAGCGTTGTTCAAATCCATCCTGCAGTGTGGAAAAGCATCTGTCTGACCTCAGAGCTTGGACTCTGACCCGTAGAGCCTACTGCCTTAGAGGAATTTGGACCAAGGGGTGTGTGTGTGTGTGTGTGTGTGTGTGTGTGTGTGTGTGTGTGTGCGCGCGCGCGCGCGCGCGCGCGCGCGTGCCTGTGTGTACACGCGTGTGTATTTGGGAGTGTTTGAGTTCAAACACGCTGGCACGTGTGCATGTGTTTGCATGTAGGAGCAGATGTATGCATACATCCAGCTCCTGGCCTGAGCGGGTCTTAGCCCCTGACTGCCCTCCCCCCCTCCCCCCCCCACCTCCTGGACTGATGAATGGAGCTGCTCGGGGTGAGCGCATGCTGCCCAGACAGGTCTCCAGGGACAGGGCTCTCTGGGGAACTGGCCCTGAAGAGGGCAGAAAGCACCCTTCCACTCAGGACCCACTGGGAAGGCCCCAGCGCTACCCTGATCTAGTAGTCCTGGGACTGAGGAGCAGGAGGGAGGAGCCAAGGGGTGCAATGGGGGAAAAAAGGGCAAGGGTGTGAGGGACATTGGGTGTTTCTAGAATCGGGAGAGAAGGCAGAGCCAGTGTCCCTGGAGATAAGGTGTAGGAGTGTGGGGAAGCTGCCCAGGGAGCTTGGGGCCAACAAAGTGGGGGGCAGTCTTTGGCGCCTACAGCTTTTCCTCCTGTGTCCACCCGAACCACAGGGCTGTTACATGGCACGTTGCTAACATGGCCGGCAAGGTCCTGTGTCCTCGCCCTGCTCCACGCCTTTCCCTGAAAGTAGGGAGGGGGCAGGACCGTCAGTGCTGCAAACATGTTCTTGCCCCAAAAGTCTCCTCTGCTGCCATCTGGCAACCTGCTTGAAATTCTGCCCTCGGAATCCTACCTGGGACAGACAACTCCTGAAGGTGTTGCAGGCTTTAGAGTCAGAGGGCTATCTCCAGTCGCAGGACTGACACTTAAGAGCCAGGTGACCAGGGCCAATGGGCGAGCAGCTCTCAGGCTTAGTGGCTCCATCTGTGAAATGGGGGCCAAGGACCTGAGGCACAGGGTTGGTGTGAGGGTGCAGTGGAAAACAGTGTAATGCGATCCCACTCCTATGCCCTGGGGCGCCTGAGGTCTTGAGGTCCCCTTCTTGTAGCAATAGGCAACGATCAGAGAAATGAGTATGTAGAGAGTGGGGGAGGAGAGAGAGGGTGGGGCTCAGAGGGCTCAGGCTCAAGAGGTGTCTCCTGAGCAGGAAAGAGAAGGCGGGTCAGGAACACACATTTAGCAGCGTCCTAGAAGCCTCTTCGTCCAACTCAGCCGCCTCCTGCTCCCTCTGCGCAGCAGCTGCTGTCGCAGGGCCTCCCCCTCACTGCTCCCCTCGAAGTCACTTCAGCCAGATTCCCTCCTAGAAAGGGACAAGGGGACAGTGTTGGATGCGTAGGAGGTGTGTGTCAGGGGTGACAGAGGGGATGCTGTCTCTGGACCAGCAGCTGAGAGCGAGGGGGTTTGCGGTACTGAGTGTTGGCAATGGTGATAATCACAGCCAAATGCAAATGTCATTTACACTCAGAGAGCAAATCGCCTCATTACTGTCTTCATATAATCCTTGTTTTGTGATCTTATGGTTATTGGGTCAATTACCCTGGTTAATTTATGCTGAGGAGACTGCTAGGTAGGGGCACCCTCTGAAGACAGGAGATGAAACCTCCTAGGCAAGATGTGGTAGAGAATTCTCATGGTTCCTCAATAACCCAGGAGCTGGACCTACCTGGAATAAAGACTAATTTCCCAGCCCCCTTTTTTTGTTTGTTTCTAGATATGGTCATGTGACTAAATTCTAACCAATGGAAATATCAGTAACTTCCAGGGCATGTCCTTAAACAGAGAGAGTATGCACTTACTCAGCCTTCTATTCCACTTTTTGCTGCTGGAAGGTTGACCTGATGGTTGGAGCTTGAGCAGCCATTTTGGACCATGAGGTAGAAGCTGCATGCTAAGAATGGTAGGGAAATGATATAGAAGGAAGCTCGGTCCTAATATCATGAAGAGCTTTGCCAGCCCTAACTGCCACCTCCACAATGATGAGAAATGCACCAGAGGAATGACAGAACAGGGTCCTTCCTGCACTGTAGAGTAACTATATTAGCTCTGGACTGCCTGCCCCTGAACTTCATTGACATGAAAGGGCAACACATGTCTACCTTGTTTAAGCCACTACTACTGTTGGGTTTCTTGACCCTTCACAGCCAAACCAAATTCTAGGTGAACTTATAGTGAGTTTGGTCTTTGCTTCCTTGCCTTGTGCTTCCCCCACTAGGAGAGGGGCAGGGAAGACCCTGGCTGAGCCTTTCTTGGACTGGATCTTGGGGGGTATTTATCGTGATGGGAGCCAAAGATAATGTCCAGTCATTAAATGGTCTAGGAACTGGGAAGCGGAGCAGGGAGGGAAGGGGACTGGGCAAGATCTCTTCCTCCTTAGAGTTCCATAGGGATGGGATGAGGTCCGAAGATTCAGAAACAAGATGATGACTATGCTAACTTTATAGCCCCCATGGCACTATGAGCAACCAGAAGACGCTGGCTCAGCCCCCAGCACATAGTAGTTGCCTCGTGAGTATTTGTTGACTGGCTGTCTGACTGTAATGCACTAAGGAGTTTGGAGCAGAGACTGAAAGGGACCTGAGGCTGTAGTGGAGACCAGGAGAGAGATGACTGCAGGTGGCAGATGACAAGACTGGGGTTCTGTGGTCTGCAGCATACCCCTGCCTCAACAGTGCACAATATCCTCCCAGGGTCACCTGAGAAAGTCCTGCATTTTATTAATGCAGGAGAGCCCTGGGCAGAGGTGCTTCACAGCTAGCAATGCATGGTCACTTCAGGGATTACTACCGCGCTCTTTCCAGAAGAGAAAGATGGGTTCCGGATTGCAAGGTCATTTGCCCAGGACCACTCACTAGGAAATGCAGCAGCCAGGACCTGAGCCCAGGGCTTCTGATCACAAATATTACCTTCTCTGGAACAAAGGATGCAGTCGGTGACTTCTGGCTCTAATGGCTCTTGCCCTTGAAGTTCCCAGGCCAACACAAATACCTACAGTGTCGCTTTGGAAAGTCTTGAAATGAAATGAAGAGGAGGTGGGACAAGGCTGGTGAAGGGTGTCAGGTAACCTGTCAACAGACCAGAGGACTGGCAGACTGATGTGCCCAGCACTGCCTGTTGCATAAACAATGCGTTTGCACAGAAGACAAGTGCCCCAACACAAGATGCTTTACTGCCATCTACTGGAGAATTGTCATAATAACCACACAAATTTGTGATGACCGAAGTTTGAAAATGATGATGCCCCCTGGAACGGTAAAGTGCAGAGCCTGACCAACTCTGTAGGGTAGCCCTAGATGCATCTTCTCTCACTTGAGAGAATGCAAAGTAACAGAGTTCCTGTCCCCGTGTCAGCTGGAGTGCTGCCCTCGTCTTTTTGTCTAGGAATCCGCAGCTCAAGCAGGGGTCTGTAGCAGTCTGTCTCCCGTAGCTTGTTACCCAGGTCACTCAGGGCTCACTTATTCTTCCTTCTACTCTGTGCACCTGTCCTGAGTATCTACTCTGGGCCAGCTTACATGCTGGACACTGTGGGCACCATGTGGGCAGAACTTAGTGCCTGTCCTTCCTGACCTCACAGTCCAGTGGAGGTCAAGGGTAATAGAAATACATTAGGGTGTACTTGCCTGTCTGGATCAGAGAAAGTACGTCCATCTATCCTGGATGATTTGGGTCCTTCCCTGTTTACTAGCTGTCAGCTCTTAAACATTTTTCTGAGCCTCTGGCTCCTCTCCAGTAAGATGTGGCTAAAATCTCACCTGAAAGTTTGAGACCTACATGAGATCATGGATATAAAATTCCTGGAATGTGGTCACCTACCCCCTCCCTCATGTGGTCAATTGTCAGCTTGCTGTGGTGGGAGACTCTGGCCAACAGTCTTGATCTGCTCCTGGCGCGGTTAGAGTCTGAGTCACAGCACACATGCATGCACACACACACGTGCGCGCGCGTGCACACACACACACACCAGGCAGAGGGACAGCTCACTTGGAGAAGACAGAGGCTCTGGTGCACTTCCCTTCAGGAATGACTAAAAAGCGATGCACGTGCATGCACATCAAACGCCCAGCCCAGAGCCAGGCCCAGAGTGGAGTGGGCTCAGTAGGCAGTGCCTTTCACCTTTCTTATACCCTGGCTGGAAAGAGATGCAGGCTAGGAAGGCTCAGGGACCCTGTTAGCCCCCAGGGGGTCGAACAGTTGGGGTCATGAGGGCTGGACCTTACACGTTTCATTTACCTGCAGGAAAAGGCTCACAGACAGTTGCTTGGCCAGGCCTCTGGGGCTTCCATCAGGACTAAGAGCAGGGCCACCCAACCCTTGAGCTTATCTTCTCTTCTATAAAATGAGTCCAGCAATGTTTACTTTGTGCCATCATTGTGAGGGTTAAAATGCAAAAAGTACACAAAGGGTCTATGGCAATGCCAGAAACAAGATAAATACAAAATAGAGTGAAGCTTTGATCATAGTGATGGGTCCCAGAGTGGGTGGAGCTATCTGAAGGATGCCACTCAATCATGCCATGGCCAGCCGCTGTGGGAGGTTGAAGAGGCAGGTGACAGCTGACCAGGAGCCAGGACACCATCTTGCCTCCTCTGCTCCTCTTATGGGAGGGAAGCTGGTGCAAACTTTCTGGAGGGTACTTGGGCCATAGGGATCCTTCTGACCTAGCGGCTCCGTTTCTAGGAATTCAGCCAAGGAAATCATCATAGAGCGCCATAGAGTCATTTGTGCTAGGACATTCATTGGAATGTTGCTAATAATAGTGAGAAACTGGAAATCATCTAAAGTTAGAGATACTCAATATACACTTGGGCTGGATGCCGAAGTGTTAAGATCAGTATTCAGGGTCGATCTGGGCCAATGCCTGTTATCACCTTACGGAGCAAATGTCTGTGAAAAAGGTACATCTAAAATTTTATCAGAGGTTACTTGTGATGACAACTTCATTATTAATAAATTTCATTGTCTATACTTAACAGTTTAACGTTACAGTGCAAGAACAAGCAATTTTCCTGGTACTAGCAGCTAGCCTGCTTCCATGTTGTATATTACACACATTTGTGTCAATAAGTCAATGCTCACTTTTGGCTGAAGATGGTGCAGGTGTGTGGTCCTCACTTCTTTTATGATTTATTTTTTCTTAATACCCTTTATATTTCCTACCTGATTTATCATGAATATTGCTACATGTGGTTAATAGAGGTTTTCCTCCTTATGAAATTGGCTGACATTCTGTTCTTAGTTTATCTTTACAAGTTGCAAAGAATTACAAATAAAGCGTTTATTGAAACCCCAAAGCCTAAATAGGATAAAGTAACTAAAATTGATTACATTTTTAAAATTATTTTGTTTGGTGTTATGAATGCTAGTATGCATATGATATAATCTAATCTCTATTATTTTGCTTCTTGTTATTTAATGTCTTATTGCTGTTGGTCAAAAAGTATCTTCTAAAAAGTATCTGGCTGACATTCTCAATATTTGTATTAGCTACTAATGTTTCCTTCTATATTTAAACACTTGAAGTCTCTTAAAAATTATTTCTGTACAATAAGATGCAATGTTTATAACTATCATGAGAGATACAGAATTTTACTTTCGCAATTAATTATGTTACATACATTTAATCTTTGGTAGAATTTCAGCAAATAGAGCAAGAAAGAAGATACTTGTTACAGGTTACATCTGGAAGGTTATTTGTATTTGAAAGTGATTGTGAACAGTAAACCCGGGTGACAGGCCCTGTGTGGATAACAGAGATTATTACGCTTCTCGTATGCGAAGGTTATGTAACACAGTCACAGGATCACGGATCATACCCAAGTCTAGGGAACCTGGGAGTGACGCTGAAGGCTGAACTTGGCTATTCAGCCTTTCACAGACCAAGGCTGAAGACAAAGTCAAAGAGCATATTTTGACCAGGTACTAAGGTGAAAGCCAAATTTTGGTACATCTTTCCTAAACCGTGTCCCTTCTGTAAGAGAGGCATGCAAGTTGTTCATTAAAAACAATGTTGACAAAATAGATTTATTAATGTGGAAGGATTGTTTCACTGCTGCGAAATTTAAACACGGGTTGTAAAAGAGGATGCAGATGCCATCCCAAATTGTAATTAAGTGGGAAAATTGAATAGATAAAAGACTAAAAGATACACACAAAACGTTAATGATAATTATCTCTGGGTTTAGGATTAAAAGATTTCTGCCTTATTTTTAATTAAATTTTTTTGTATTTTACAAAACATGTTATTCATGTGGTTTTTAAAAATAAAAGTATTTAAAATATAGTTTTTCTGTCTCTCCTTCCTCTTTCATCCAGGGCCGGACGTCGAGCTTGCTGGGCTGGCCAGATGGTCTGGGACACCGGCCACAGCTGCATGCAGTGCCCGCTGTCCATGTGCACTGGAGGCCAAGGCTTCAGCAGGCAGGGGCTGCCTTTCCTGGGCCTCTTTCTGGAACAGAAATGCCTACAGAAGTGTCCGACCCGTGGCCCAGGGGCCACATGCGACCCAGGATGGCTCTGAATGCAGCCCAACATGAAATTGTAAATTTACTTAAAACATTATACGATTTTTTTGTGATTACATGTAACAATATATTTAATGTGTGGCCCAACACAAGTCTTCTTTTTCCAGTGTGGTGCAGAGACACCAAAAGGTTGGATGTCCCTGGAAGAAGGCAAGGGTCCGTGGGAGGGTGGGACAGGGCAGAGGGTAGTAGCCCCCACTTGACCAGTGAAGACCAGGAATCTCGAAGAAGCTGGAAGGGCCAGGAGAACCCCGATTCTGTCCTAAGGCCTGGGGATGATAACTTGAATGTCTAAACTTCTCCAAGGTAGAAGACTTAACTCCAAGATTGTCCCCCAAACTAATTTTCCTCTTCCTCTTTATCAAGGCAACTCACAAACTTTATTTGGATACATAGCCCCCTGTAGCCAGGTGTGGCCGTGTGATGAAGTTCTGGCCAACGAGAGGCAATCGGATGCGTTGTGTGCAACTTCCAGGACACATCCTTAAAGAGAGTGGTCCTTTCTCCTTTCCTCTTTCTTGCTGGCTGCAGCATGGACATGATGGCTGGCACAGGAGCAACCATTCTGGACCATGAGGCAACGTGCTCAGGATGATGGAGCAACAAGACAGAGTCCTGGTCCCACATCATGGTGGCACCTCCATACCAGTCCTGGACTGGGGCCTTCAAGCTTCTTTAATGTGAGAGTGAAGTAAGCTTCCATCTTAGCTTACACCAGTGTTTTCTTGGAGTTTCTGTCATATATCTAGATCTAATCTTAATTACAATAGATATCACTTATTTAACACTTACTATGTCAGCCACTATTCTAAGTGCTTTACAGATGTTATCTTGTTAATCTATGTAACAGCCTAGAGGTGGGAACTATAATTAACCTTGCTACAAATCCCGAACCTGTGGCACAGACAGGCTGACTGATTTGCTCAAGGCGGAGCTGAAATCTGAACCCAGATGATCTGTCCCCAGAGCCTGCTCCTGCGGCCCTCTCCTTCTGCTCCTTTCTCTCCTCTCGGACACATCTGTAGGCCTGTCTGTGCTGACTCCACTCCCATCCCTCCCCACTCCCAGTCTCCAGCCAGAAGCCTATCCCTCTTCATCCCGCTTCACTGAGAAAAGGTTCTGACTGGCTAAATCACGCTAAAGTGCAAAAGAGCAACCAGAGCATAATACGTCACTTCTCCATAAGGAAAATGGGCTCTTTATTTCTATGCCAGTGTGAGGGACACGGAAGGAGAAACCTCGGGTGAGGTTTGGGCACTGAGATCAGGTGACCTGGATTTTATTTCTACTGCCAGCAAGCTCTACAGTCTTGGCCAATCTTGTAACTGCCCTGGGCCTCCACTCCCTGCTCCGTAACACAGGTAGAGTCAGACTTTCCTCCGGCAGGGCTGTTGCAAGGGTTAAATAAAACAGCCAATGCAGAGGCACCTGGGCCTCCATCAGCCTGGCACATAATGGGTGTCAATAAATAGGAATCTGTATTTAGTTGATTCCATTTTTCTGCTGCTCCCTCTAGCCTATTGTTTAAAGGTTAAATAGTGAAGTATAATTTACATGCAGCAGCATGCACTCTTTTGAGAGCTACAGTTCTATAATTTTGGCAAATGTAGTCATGTAACCGCACGGTGTAGATTTCCAAAGAGCCCCCTCATGCCCCTTTGCCTCCAGGATTGTTTCCTATTTATTCTAAGATTTATTGAGTGCTCACTAGATGCCAAGCTCTCAGCTGGGTCTAGACTACAGAAACAAAGATGGCAGGTGAACCCGTGACCTTGGGGTTTTATAGTCTATGCGCTGATACAAAGAGACAATAAACAATTCAATTAATATACCGAGAAAATCATCACAGAGGCAGTGAGTGCTCTGCGACCAAGCAAGATTACTAGGTAGCTGGTAGCTGGGGGACTATTTCAGTGGGTGCTATTGAGTTGGTGTCTTTGTCCTTTAAAATTCATGACAAATTCTACAAGTTGTAGCTACAATTCCCATTGGATGGACAGGGAATTTGGGCTCAGGGAGGCTAAGGAAATCGCTCAAGGTCACACAGCAAGTGGATAAGAAAGCAGGTCAGCAGATTCCCAAGCTCACGCCAAGAGCTCATGCTTTTTTTCATCACACCACACGGCCTCTCTCCGGAGCCTGGGCCATCTCTGCTGCAACAGGGCAGGGGGTGGGGGGGTGGAGGCTGGGCTGCGAGGTCTGTGTCAGCTGCTATTCCGTGATCACAACAACATATTTAAGGGTCCTATAAACAGCCAAGGGCGCTGCAGTGACCTCCACCGCTGGCCGTACCTCCCTCCTCCTCTAAGTGGGATGTCAGCCTTGTGTCTCAGTCCCTCCCATCCTGGACACGGGACATTGCAGGGTGCTCCACGGAGACAGCTGATCTCCCCCTGCACCTCCTGACCTCCTCCATCACGAAGATGTAAACCGAGGTTGTCTCTGATGAGTGTGCACTCTCTCTCAACCCCCCTTTTCTGTTCTTCCCCCCTTTGTTTCCCTCTCCTCCCCTCTGCTCCTCCTCCTTTCCCTCCCTACGGCCCCTCTCTCTCCCTCCTGCATGCTTTGAGACCAAAGAGCTGTTAATCTTGCTGCCACCACCTCTGCTAAGCTGCACACTGGTCCACAGGCTCAGGCCTCCCTTCTAGGACTGCCTGAGTGCTCCCTGGAAACCAGGGCTAATTGGTAAAAGATCACATTCATTCTTCCACAGCCTGAATGCTCAGAAGGAGGCTCTGCCAAGCCAAGGTTTCCACCTGGAGACATCAGTCGCCAGGGAGATCGCTGGGGTTACCTGTCACCCAGAGGCTGATGTTCAGACCTGCTGTTTTTACCTTGACATGAGAGTTTGGGTGATGTGTGAGCACCACTGCCCCCTACAATGTACACACTCTCTAGTACCACAAAAATGCACAGAGCTTGAGAGCATTTGATTAATGTGCTGCATGCTTACTTAATCTGAGTAATTTTGCATAAATATCTTACACAAAGAGAGATCATGCAGGTCTTTTGTTCTGAGGGAGGAGGTTATATACCTGCTTCCTTTATGCAAGTGACATTTTCTAGAAAACCCAGGTATCAATGAGATGTTTGCATGTTAAATAACATTTAAATTTGAACATAGGCAAGGCTTGCAAATTACTGTGCAGCAAATCTCTGAACCTCAGTTTCCTCATATGAAAAATGGGCTTAATCATTTATGACCCACCTAGCTTACAGGGCTGCTTGAGAGACTTGTGGAATGAAATTTTAATTTTGCGGATGTACTTTGTAAGGTTACAAAGCACTTTATTACATCAAAGTAATGTTATTGTTAAAAAGACGATGTAGTGGGCCAAGGAAATTACCACCTCCAAAAAGAAATGCGGTGATAACCCAATTTTCATGTATTCAGTTGGCTGAGATGAAGATTACACTTGTATTATATGTTTTCCAAATCCAGGCAGGCCAGATGGTGTCTCACTAAGCCTTCTGAGACTTCTGAGACTTTGTGGTTGCCTCTGACTTGCTATCAGCAGTAAAGAGTATCCTGTCCAAGAATGTCTATTAAAATCTTAATTTCAGGGCACCAGTTAACCTGGAGATCCCATCTTATCTCCCTCAGTCCCTCCAATCAATCTGAAATAAGAGCATGAGAATGAAGGAAAGTCCCTAGAGCTTCCTTAGGGGTGGCCCCTTGCATTTGGAATGTTCTCCACCCCAAACACTTGGGACGTTTTAAGGCCAGACAGATGTGCGTGGGGTTCCTTCCCCCCCACCCCTCCCAAGGGAGAAGTGGCTTGCTGCATACCGCTCCTCTCTTGGTACACATTTTGAGCCAAAATGGAATGACTGCCAGCTGGGAGGGAATTCATTTTATTCAAATACCACCACCAAGCAGCAAGATTTATGGCGCCTACTTCTGGGAAGGCGCTCGGCAGCAGCCAGACGCCTGCCTGCGCTCCCGCCCCCTTGGGACAGCCTGCAGGTACAGTCATGGTGCAAGTCTAGGAATGCCTGACAAAGGCGATGGAGAATGTGGTTTACAAATGGTTTTCTGATGCAAGATCAGTGGCAAACGTGTTCTCACCAAACATTTAAAAGACCTTGAAACACCACTTTTCCTCTCGGAAAAGGACCGGTATCAACTCGTCAGTCAATACCCTTGAACTCAGTGTCTCTTCAGGGCAAACTATCGCATTAGGGAATATGGAGGAAACTCCCCACATTTTTCCGACCTAGACCAAGAGTTCTCATGGAAAAATAAGACTTTCTTGTGGATAAAGATAAGGGCCCAGAAGACAGCTAGGAGGAGGAAGAAGCTAACACTACCCAACCCCCTGCTGGGCCGAGGCATTTAAATTGCCTTACCCACTCTGATCCTTATTGTCACAAGGTAACGTCTTCACCGTCTTCACCCGTCCTGTGGGCGAGAACACTGAGAGCAGAGAGGGTTCGGGACTTGCCCAAGGCCCCACAACTGGTAAGTAGCAACACAGTGTTCGTTCTTGGGAGCATTTGAGAGCTTGCTTCCCAGCCTGTCAGTGGCTTGTCTGGAATAACCCCCCTTTTTTTAAGTGTTCATCCTTAGTCTGCTTCATTCTGATGGGGCCAGCCTCAAGGTGAGCTTTTTAACTTGACCTCCCTATTAATTTTTTCAGGCGTAAGCACCCATTTTTGAAAACCAAGTCACATTTGGCTGTACTTCCTCTGACTCAATTCACTTAAGGGGAGGGGGCTGAGGAACTACTAACTCTAGATCCGAAGCTTTACTGTGCTTTTCTGTTGATCAACAGTAACTCTAAACAAATCATTGTTCCTGCCCGTTCCACAGCCAGACCTCTGTCTCTTTCCTGGCTGAAGTCTCCCTTCCCCCACTGCCATCTTCCCACACTCATTTAGCTTCTCTCTCTCTCCCCCTCCCCTCACACACACACAATTTCAGACACACCTTCCCACCACACACCCATATGCAAAATAAAATTAGAAATACCACTGGAATTTCAAGGTATTTAGGGAACAGAGATCTCCAATCAATATAGCCCGAGCCGAGCCTCTGGGCTCCCTGCCTCCCGAGCCAGGGCGAGAGGCGGCAGAGCCCGTGAGAAGGGCCCGGATGGCCGTGATCTGGACACTAAGAGGCTCTAATGGGAAAAGGCCACTTGTGCTCCCCTATGGCTGTCCTGCGGCCGCGGGAGCTCACAGGGCTACCAGATTCTCAGAAGTCAACACCTGGCAAGCTAGGGTGTTTCCGCTCGTAGGTAAGACCCTTTCAGAGCCTGAGGTTCCCCAGCCCCCCTTGCATTGTGATGTACACTGATAAAATACAGAGAAAACAGTATCTGATGACTCAAAAATATAGGCTGAGCTTATAAGCATACGGCCTTCATTTTAAGGGATTGCTCTTGTTTTAATCAACCAGTTGAAAAAGCCAATAAACAGTGATTTATTTATTATGTTTGCCTTCACCCAGAGATGTGGAACAGGGCCAGGGGGGCAGGGGCATGACAGCCCAGGAAACTGAGGTAGTGTGGTGGCTCCAGTTTGCCCACAGTATTTCTAAAGCTCCCTCTGCTTTCTTCACCCCTACTGCCTTTTGACAGTGACCAAGTGTCCCCACTTTCTTGGTGCCCCTCAGTACCCACCTCAGACTAGTGAAGTTTGGAAGAAGCACATAGGAACAGGGAGATGGGACAGGATGCCAGGCAGATGCTCCTGGTTCAAGTTCTGTCTGGATAAGCCCCTCTGTTGTCCTCCCTTCGCCCAAATGAGAGCTCCTCCTGGGTCTCAGAGTGATATTGGGCTGTGCAGAGGCTGAGGGGGTGCATAAGTTCAAATCCAGGCTCTGCCACTACCCCACTGTGTGACTCCAGGCATGTGACTTAGCGTCTCTGTGTCTCCACCTCCTCATCAATACAGTGGGGATATCAAGCGTCTGCTGGAAAGATTAACAGAGCTGCCTTATGATAAAAGCTCAGCACAGTGCCTGGTTCTGAGGGCCAATAAATAGTGTCAATAATTATGCACTAATACTCAAATAGTACTTACCATGGGCAGGCCCTGTTTCAGAGCTTTACATATATTATCACTTAATCCTCACACCTCTGTTTTACAGAAGAGGAAACTGGAATCTGAAGATCATACTGTAGTGAATGGCGGATATGCAGACCCTGGAGACAGGCTCTAGCGTCGGGGGTCTCAACCCCTCCGTGACAGTGACGCTGATCTTTATGGGTGTCGCCCCAGCAGGCTGAGCTCTAAGCCCCCCAGGCTTCTCTCTGTTCCAGAGTGGAGAGCAGGGAGAGAGTGGTCAGCCACAGTGGAAAGGCAAGAGCAGGCGATGGCCACAGCTTCCACACCAGAGCTGAATCAAGATCCCAGGTGGAACCGGTGGCTGAAGTCAGGCAGGTCGCCCCAGCCGGCTCCGAGGGAACTAGGTAGGGGAGGGGCGGGGGGCAAGTCCACGATGCTGAGAGGGGTGGCCAGAGTGCCGGCCCCAGAAGGGGAGGAAGGGGTGGAGAGGGTTGGGAGGGTACCCAGCTGCCGTACCCGCCGTTTCCTGGCCCCCACTCGCTGGCGCCCAAGTGGGAGGACCACAGCTGCCCGCTCCCTTTCCACACCCCCGCCACCTGCCCAGTCCCCGAAGCGAATCGTGAGGAGGCTCTGAGCCAGCGGGGCCGAGCCCACAACTTT
Source organism: Anoura caudifer (assembly GCA_004027475.1). Classification (NCBI taxonomy): domain Eukaryota; kingdom Metazoa; phylum Chordata; class Mammalia; order Chiroptera; family Phyllostomidae; genus Anoura; species Anoura caudifer. The sequence goes on along the minus strand of PVKU01001670.1, from coordinate 214,596 downwards.
GCAGCTTCGGGGAGGGCGAGAGTCTGCGTCCAGGGCTCCTCTTATCCGCGACTAGAGCTGGGTGAGCTCCTTTCCCCACCCCTCTGCGGCGGTGCGGCGGCGGCGCAGGGGGCGGCTTCCCGGGCGTGCGGGAGGCGGTGGCCGAGAAGCCGGCGGCCGCCCGCGCTGCCTGCCTCTCTGGGGTTCCGGCGGTAGCTCCCGCCGCGGGCGAGGCCGGCGCCAGTGCTGAACGGACAGCTCCCCTGCTACCCCGGCCGCACCAGCGGTCTCCGTCGTCTCCACTCCCGCTCAGGGCCCGGGCCCGCAGCCGCCCGCCGAACGCCGCTCACTCCCCGAGCCCCAGCCCCAGCCCTTCGCCTTCCAGGCGCCGCGGCGCATCTGGAGGCTGCTCCTGCGCCCCCCTGGCGACTGGCGTGGGGAAGACACTTGCTTCCCCGGAACCCGGGGCCGAGGGCTCTCTCCGGGGTGGACAGAGCCGCTGCAGCCCTCGGGAGCGCGTGGCCAGAGGCAGGGCCGGGCCCCCATCGACCACCCCTGAAGGCGCCTTGCGCTGGGCCCCTGCCGCGGAGAGAGGCCCGCGGCTCCCAGGGCGGCTGCGGGTCCCCGGGAGCGCTGGCACCTTCAGAGGGGACTCCAAGGTGATGACGGGTCGCCCAATCGGACGGGACAGCCTGGACGCAGGCCCTGTGGCATTTGCCCATCCAGGGTGCAGGAGCCTCCCCAGAACTTTTCTCGCGCCTCGGGCTCTCCTCTTCTTAGCCCCTAGAAAAGTTCTCTCGGGCGCCCAGAATCCTGTTTCCCCGTGGCCTTCGACGCTGGGCAGGAACCAGGGCTGGGGGGAGGGGTCGGGAGGAGTGGGGATGCGGCGGGGGCTGCGCTCGGCCGCGGGGGTCGATCAGCAGAAAGGCTGGCCGAACACTTACTCCTGAGCCCAGGGCGGGCTTGTTGGTACCGAAAGGGTTTCGGCGCCATCGGCATTGTTTGGGTTTCTAGCTCCAGGAGGGCGGGAGGCAGGCGCGAAGGGGGGATTTTAATATCGTCGTCTCAAATGAAAACGCTCTTTGCAAAGAAATAGCCAGGGCTGCCGGCGTGGAGAGGTGGGCTGACCAAGACCGGCTGACACAGGTATTCCGGCTGCCCCCACCCCCCACTCGGTGCCTGAGCGTGTGTGAATGTATCGATTGCTTTAATTGATTTTTTTTTTTTAAGGCAGGTGGCAGCGGCTGCTCGTGTGTACACAGATATACACATACACAAACACAGACACCCAGGCACACATAGATTACACGTACAGAGTCACACAGGGAACACCTACCCTCCACACACATACGCAACACAAACATCACGGACCCACAAACACACATACCTCCAAAGAGTCTTAGGTTACCGGTGAGGTTCCCCGGGTATTGCCCAAGATAGGGTGGGGGTGGCGGCTGAGAAAGGGGAGGTGAAGCAGGACTTCTTCCATCATTTGCCTCAGTCCCCGCCCCAAATCCTTTGCTTCTCTTCCTGGGGGTCTGAAGGAGAAACCCCAAACCTGGGCTCTTTTCTGCTGCAATAAAGGAGTGGCGCCCTAACCCCCTACCCCCATCCGTTGCAGACTGCGCACAGGCCCAGCCTCACTCTCCTCGTGCCTGCTCCGGGGCGCCCGGGGGTTGCCGAAGTCGCTCAAAAACCGAGGGAGCGGGCACAGGGAAGTAGAGCCTGACCCCCAGAGGCCCTTGTGGTCTCGGGGTCGCATGCCTGCTCGGCCCGGCTTAGGAAAAAGAGGAGGGGTGATCGAGGAACAGGGATCCGAGAGCGAGGATGTGCGTGCAGCGAGACCATCAGACAGCGCCGGAGGAGCACCCTAGGGCGCCCCCTGGACACCGCAGTAAGTCTTGCTCTCACCCTAGGCCCCTTAGGAATGTAATCGAAGATGCTGGCCCTGAGGCTGCTCAACGTGGTGGCCCCCGCCTACTTCCTGTGCATCTCCCTGGTGACCTTCGTGCTGCAGCTCTTCCTCTTCCTGCCCAGCATGCACGAGGACCCCGCCGCCGCCCCTCTCTTCTCGCCTGCGTTGCTCCATGGGGCATTCTTCCTGTTCCTCTCAACCAACGCCCTGGGCAATTACGTCCTGGTCATCCAGAACTCCCCCGACGACCTGGACGCCGGCCAGGGGACCTCCGCCAGGAAAGCTCCGTGTCCCCCGCCCAGCACCCACTTCTGCCGAGTGTGCTCCAGAGTCACCCTGAGGCACGACCATCACTGTTTCTTCACCGGCAACTGCATTGGCAGCAGGAACATGCGCAACTTCGTCCTGTTCTGCCTCTACACCTCCCTGGCCTGCCTCTACTCCATGGTGGCGGGCGTGGCCTACATCTCCGCCGTCCTTTCCATCTCCTTCGCCCACCCCCTGGCCTTCCTCACGCTCCTCCCCACCTCCATCAGCCAGTTCTTCTCTGGTGAGTGGGCCTTGAGAGGCAGGTTGGGTCCTGTACAAAGACCCCCCCCCACCCCAGCTCCAAGTTTGCCAGATTTAGAAAACAGACAAATCCAGAATGCCCAATTAAATGATAATTTCGGATAAACAACGCATAACTTTTTAGTGTGTAAGTGTCTCCTAAATACTGCACGAGACATAATGAAAACATTACTGTTACCTATCTGAAATGCAGTTTAACTGGGCATGCGGTAGTTTACCTGGTAACCTCTCATCCTACCCCCATCTTTATCACTTCCTCTTTGCTCACCACTGTCCATTTGCTCATAGTATCGTGGTGAACCAGGCAGGCGGGCTGGATGCTGGCCATCCTTCCATGCAGCCTGGGAGGTACTCCCATGCCATGACCTCCCTCTGCCTGGACCCCAGTCCTGCTCACATGCCACCCCAAGGCCTTTGCCCTCCAAAGGTCTTGCCAGCCCACCACAGTAAGGTCCACAGGGTGCCAGGCCAGCCCCAGCAAGAGACTAAGCCCTGCCCTCCTGCCCATTATGTTTGACCCCTCCCGGGCGGTTGAAACCTGAAGATGCCTCGGAGCAGGGGGCAACTTGGTTGGGGATGCAGCTATGGAGGATGGCTCCATCCTCACACGGCAGAGTCACCGGACTGGTGTGGGATCTGCACCTCCAGGAGGTCCTCACACGGGCAGGGGCCAGATGTGAGGGGCTTCACCGAGGTGCTCCGTGGGGCACCGTGGGGGGACTGTATATAGCGTGCCCAAGAACAGCTCCCTGGTGTCTGGCCCAGAGGGACCGGGTGGCAGTTCTTACCACCTCACATGGCCTTGAAATCTGTCCCTCCCTCATTTCCTTCCTCTCCATCCCTGCCCTGGCCTTGGACTCTGATTGATTCGGTTCTTACAACTGATAGTGTGCACCTGTGTATGTGTGATATTGTTATCTCCCTTTCTCAGATGAAGAAACTGAGGCTCAGATGGGATTAAGTGGCTTGCCCAGGATCTTACTACTACTGCAAAGCAGCCCCTTGCCTGCCCCTCCCCGCTCCAGCAGCAGAAGGAATACAACGTATTTCCTCACCCATTGGCATTTCAGGGACAAAGAGAGCATGCAGCTACTTCCACTGAGAACTCAGGATTTTCTTGGTGTGTCTGGGCTGGACAGTCATAAAAATTCTGCTCCACTCTGGAGGGAGCCATCATTTCAGTCTTTGCAGGCACAGAACCATTGTGCCATTTGGCAGTGGGAACACAGAGACCCAGGAAGGACCCAGCTGGGGGGTTGCCTTGAGGTCTGGTGGCTGAGCTGAGCCCAGAACTCGGTTCTCGGGCCTTCTGGAGTCTGATGCTGGCATAGGAGGCTGCTGGGACTGAAATAACCAGGAGGAGGAAGGGTAGGTGGGCGGGCTAGGGGGTGGAGTGTGAGCACAGGCAGGTGGAGGGAAGAGGGGAGCCAGACAACCTAATTACACTTTCTTTTCCAAGTGGTTTTATCACATAAAAATGGGTGGTTCCAAAGGGAGGACCTTGAAATGGTTTGATTTGAGATAAGCCCAGGCTTGAGGCCTATCCATATGTGTGAGGTTTGGGAGGCAGGAAAGAAAGGAAGAAGGAACTATTTCCTTGATCTGACAGGAGAACTGAGCCAGTAAGTGCCTGCCTTGGAGGCCAGGTCCCTATTGCAGCAGAAGGATGAGCGCCATTTTCTTCTACCTCCTCACCGTACCCACTAGGAAAAGAAGGCCAAGATTTCTAATCTCCAACTCTCCCATCTTGTCTTCCTCTTCTGCCAGCCTTTCATCATTCCCCTTGCCAGTCCTTCTTCTCTCCCCTCCCCAACACATACACCCCACCTCTTCAGCACCTCCCTCCCTATCTCTTCCCACCCCCCTTGATTCTCAGCCCAGGTGGTTGAGGGCGCCCCCTATCTCTTCTGCTCAGGAGGAGGGGAGGGAGTCAGAAGGCCCAAGTTCTTTGCTAGATTGAACTCTTATTTCCCAGCTGTGGTACTTTTCATCCCCGACTGTGGTACTATCGCTGAGTCGTATCTGCCACCAGAACACAGACTGGCTGGGAGTGTGGGCCCTGTGAGTTAGAAGTGGAAGGTGTCTTCTGCCCATGGGCCTTTAGCTGATGCTAAAGAGGTAGGAGGCTGGCCAGGTGGGTTTTAGAAGTTGTCTTTTCCTTGGTCTTCGTGCAATCTGTACAGGTTGTGTCTCCTCTCTGAGCCTCGTTCTTCTCACCTAGGAAATGGAGATGATGCCATCGGACCTGTGTCATGGCATCTGTGTAAGTACACCAGCATGGCAGGTGCCACCAGAATGTCCAGTAGAAGGGAAAGGGGATTAATGTTTGTTGAGCACCTGTTATGTGCCACCCACAGTGCAGGTCTCATTTCATTTAACCCTCACCACAAGTCAGTGAGGTAAGTACTACCATCCCCATTTCAAAGGCTCAGGAACCAAAGGGTCAGCAAGGTTAAGTTCCTTTGAGACCACACAGCGAGCATGATTCCAACCCAAAATTTGGACTCAGGGTTACTAGTCTCCAGAGCTCATATTCCTTCTACTCCACCACACTGCCTTTCTAAAGCTGTTTCTTGATGAATGAGCCACTTTGGAAGTGAGGGAGCTTCTTGTCCCTGAATATGTGTTAATGATGCTAGGCAATGACCTGTCAAAGGTGTCATATATGCTTGGTGGGAAGCAGGAAGGGAGAGATTGAATGGTGTGACCATTCAGGCCCTTTAGAAAAACTGTGATTTTTCTAAAAGAAACAGAACTATTATTAGATAGTTGAAAGAGCCAAGGCAGCCGGGTTAGGCAACTTCAAACACTTCAAGGAAAAGCAGGTCCCCAGAAGAGCTTTTGGTAGCTGCCGCAAGGGGCCAGGAGAAGGCCACAAGGTCTTTTCCTCATGCCTTGATTTAGTGCCAGAAAAAAAGCTCTTGGAAAACAGCTTCCATTAGCCCAGGCTTGTCCCTGAGGCTGAGATGCAAGGCAGGCCCGCGCCTGACAGCTCTGATGCCCTCGCACCCCGGCTCGAGGGCCATCTTGGCCTGTCAGTACTCCCGGACCCCAGTGGGAGCCATGGTCCCTGGACCCTCCATCTCACATGGGGCTGCCTGCGCTAACCTGTGCTGACAGGAAGAAGTGGGTCAGAGGGATGGCACGGCCCAGTGTGAGGCCTGTCCTGCTGCTGCCCCCGGCTAGCTGATGGGGCCCTCAAAATGCCAGCTGGAATCAGCTTTCCATCCCCTGGGCCGATGGACTTATTTTTCTCCAACTTTGCAAATAGAAACTTGCTATCAAAGCTCCTAGGGCTGAAGGCAAGAGGAGGCTGCTAATGAGCAAACCCGAACCAGGCCCGCATCCTCCTGGTGTCTGAGAATGCCACTGAGAATGGACACGTTTGAAAAACCCAACCCTCAGGGGTCTGAAACCTGGAGCCTAGGAGATGGGAGAAGAGGTAGACGGGGCCAGGGGATGCTGGAGAAGGGAGGGGTGTGGCTGATGTTTTCAGAGGTCAAATAGGTTGTAAGGTGGGGTGTCTGGAGCAGGCACATCATCACCCTGGAGGAGGTGGTGGTGGGCATGCCCTGCAGGACAAGACAGGCTGAGGAGGGCTCTCAAATTCTCTCCTGGGTCCACTGCCCTGGCTGCTGAGCGGGCCAGGGTAGGTGTCTGCAAGCCCTGGGATGGTCTAAGGAGTTGAAGTTGAGAACTTTTGGGGTGTAATCTCTTCATCTGTGAATGACCCTCAGCAGGGAGCACTGCTCTGAGTGTGAACGAGAAAACTGGCCACTTCACAAACACTTTTCCTGAATCACGTGGCCCTATGGGACCAGTTTGCAGAGGAGCAAACTACAACTCAGAGAGGTTAAGAAACTTGTGAGAGACCACAGAGCTGGGGGATTTGAACTTAGCCTGGACTGACCACCCCAACTCTGAAGAAGAGTGTGGAATCTCTCGCTCAATGAATGTTTAAAAACTAGTAACAGAGAGAACTTGTCTAGAGGAGTTTACAAGAGGTTCTGGCTGAGGCAAGGGGCTGGACTAATGACCTTGGAGGCCTCCTTCAGCCTCAGCAAGCTCTGATTGACTGGACATGTTCTGGTGGCCCAGTGTCCCCTTGTTAACATTAATGTCTGAAATATTCTCTGAGTTGGAGCTCTGCACTGGGAGCTTGGGACTTGTTCTTCTTGATGACTAGGCACTGTTCTCCATCATGCTGTCACTTTCCTGAGTGCCCCTGCCCCCATGCCATGCTTCCAGCTCCACAGGGAGATCCTTCAGTCTAGACAGCTGCCCAGGCACCAGCTCCCTCTCTAGGATCCTCAGCTCACCCCTCTTGCATCCTGAGAAAAATCCCTCTCCATGTTTCCAGAGCAGAAAGAGAAGGCAGAAAGACAGGCATGTCTAGTTCAGGGCACATTTGTGTCTAGGTTCTGCACAAAGAAGCATCCTTCCCGACATCCCCAGTCCATTTCTGGCCTCGGGAGTGATCAGCGCTAAGAAAAAGTTAGGGCAACTAGTTATTCCTTCTCTCCCTCGCTGCAGCGCTGAGATTGCTATAAAATGTAGCTTCAGTCTCACCCATCTTCCTCCCTTCGCAGCGGAAAGAGCCTGCAGCGATGGCAGACCCATACGTGGCCTGGATGTAAAGTGATTCTGGTGTTTCCCCGCCCCCTCCTCTGCAGGAGCTGTCCTCGGTTCTGAAATGTTCGTCATCCTCATGCTCTACCTCTGGTTTGCCATCGGCCTGGCCTGCGCCGGCTTCTGCTGCCATCAGCTGCTGTTGATCCTGCGGGGTCAGACCCGCCACCAGGTGCGGAAGGGGGTAGCAGTGCGGGCCCGGCCGTGGCGCAAGAACTTACAGGAGGTGTTCGGGAAGAGGTGGCTGCTGGGCCTGCTGGTCCCCATGTTCAACGTGGGAGGTGAGAGCTCCAAGCAGCGGGACAAGTAGTGGGCGCTCCTGGCATTTCTCTTTCTGTGTCTTGACTCCTGAACATAAGACCATGGTATCCTTGTCTCCGCCCATGACCCACTACAACCTATGGCTGTTGATGTCCTAGCATCCACCCCCCACTGGGACACATAGAGAAAAACATTGGCTGGTGGATCGTGACAAGGAAGATAATGAGGTCCCCCAGGGGTTTTTACACTCCCCACAGGCCAGCCAGGTGGCTGTTAGGAGGCCACTGCTTTGGTTTCTTTTCCTTGGGGTCCCTGCCTTGCCTCTCGCCGGCTCATCTGCCCCCTACCCACGTCTCGTGGCATCACTGCCATGTGCTAAGAGCTCTTCCTCTCAGCCCCATGTTGGGAGTGGGGAGTGAATTCTTGCTGCTAGGAGGCTGCTCCCTGGTACCTGGAAGCTGGCAAAGATGTTTAAAATTACAAAATGTTTAAAATTACCAAGTCTGCTCTGCCAATTGCCAGGAAGGTTGGAAGCGGGGGTGTGTCCTTGTCCCCTCTGTGGAACTGTGGGCAATGGGAAGGAAAGAGAACTCAGTAGCTTGCTGCTCACATGACCCTGCCCCCAAGTTGTGAGGCCTTTCTTTGGGACACAGCAGCCAATGGTCTGGGATATCCAGCTGTTGTCCCTTGTGCACCCTGCCTCCACTGGCCACCCCAGCCCAGTCCAGGACCTGACTGGATACTTTCTTTCCCTGGCACGCTTCCTGCCTTTGCTAGATGCTGGGAAGGCAAAGAGAAGGGAGAAGAAAAGGGGACATACTGATAAGTGATAGAGGCACGTGACTGCATAAGCATATAGAAGGGGACATGTGAGAAGGAGAGGAAGAGAAGGTCACAGGGAGGTTGGGCACTGGGATATTTGGGGAAAATGATAATGAGAGAGGTGAATGGGTTTATTTCTTCCCTGCATTGAGGACTTCCTGGGGGCTAAAGTGGTTCCATGTTAGAACGTCTTCCTGGGGGCCGTGGGGTGTGAGTGCCACTAGCCTGGAGGTTTCCCAGCAGGGGCTTGGCAGGCATGCCGTGGAGAGACTCTCTGCGCAGGGTCAGGGAAAGGAAAGTCTCTTCCCATCCCAAGATTCTGGAGTCCTCTTCGTGATTGCCAGGCCCAGAGGCAGGATCTGTAGAGGTGCCTGTGAGCTGTGTGCTTTCATGGAGGGTGGACCGGGCATGGAGGAGTCTGAAAATCACGATGCAAACTTTTAGGACCCCACCCAGCCACTCAGGAGAGAGTCTCTGGGGGGAGGAAGTCTACCTGGGTCTTAATGCTAGTTAAGGGGGTTGGCATTTGAGGACAGGGAGATGGAGCAGTTCAGAGGCAGGTGGGGACAGTGGTGGGGAAAGCAGAGCTTGAAGGTCATGCTCAACTCGGAAGGGTGAGACTGGGACAGTTGAAGCTGTGGAAGGGGGAGACCAGAGTAGAGGGGTGCAATGGCCCTGCTTATCTGACGGGCTCTGAACAGGGACACAGCTGTGTGTCCTGGAACCCAGAGGACCAGACCCCTGGGACATATGAGGGAGTGGGAACAACATATGTGCCCCCTCCTAACTGGGTCTCGAGGTCAGTCAGCCATCCACGCAGGCAGCAGGGCTGAAACCCACACTCCACAGTGTCCAGCTGGTGGCTATGGCGACCCCAGCTGTTGCCACACATCACCCTGAGTTCTTGAGCAGAGCTTGGAAGGACTTTACCTTGATCCTGCTTCACGCCCCCTAGAGGACGACCATAGTAATGGCTCCACCCGATTAAACTCCCTCCCCTCTTCCTTCATTCGTGAGTCCTATATGTGCTTATCTATTTAGTGCCAGCTAAGTGCTCTTCTGGGCACTGACACACAGTGGTGATCAAGAGAATGAGATTCCTGCCATTGGGGACATCTCATCACTGCCCCCATGCACTGCCTTCCACCCCCAGAAAAATGGTACCTCTGCCATCTTGGCCAGCAGGGCAGGCCAGGTGGAGGGAAAGGATGGGGCAGAAAGGGCTGAAGGAGAGCCCAGGCTGCCTGGAAGGAGGAGTCACTGGGGGGCATCCTCACCCAGCCCTGACCATGCTTAGGTGGTGGGAGCGGAAGGGTCGGGGAGAGGCCCTGGGTGAGCCAGGCCTCAGCTCTCTGTTGACCGCAAAGCTCCAGCCTGGAAGCCAGCACAGCCATTCGCAGCCTCCTGGAGCCTCAGCCCGGTGATGCTGGGCACTGGGGGAGGGGCCAAAGGGAGACCTGCAGGGGGTTGGCTCTGGGCAGATTGGGCAGTGTGTGTGTGGGGAGGGGGATGGGGTGGGGAGGTTGCCAGGTGTGGGACTTGAGTAGCATTTGTATACATGGCCCTATATTGTCAATAAAGAACATCAATAAAATGTGTGGTTTTTAAATTGGATTTGATGTGATCACATGGGTACTGTGGTTGGTAGCAGGGCCGCAATGCACTGATGCAGTCATACCAGCTGTTAAAATATTTAAGGTAAGTATCAAAAATACTTCTGCTTAAGTAGGTACATCATCTTTGTCTAGACTGCTGCTGCCTCAGATGCTCCCGCTTCTCCCCTGGGGCCCTGGCTCACCCCACAATCCAGCTATTAAAAGGGCATCTGTGTGGGACCCCCAGGCCCCTGCCCCAGACTTCCAGCAGCGCCCGTTGTGATGGGCCAGGGGTGTGCTGTGCGGCTGAGAAGTGTGTGGATGTCAACCCCAGTCAGCAGAGCTGGGGTCTGGGAACCCACAGGACCAGGGATGGCTGGTTAACCTGGGGACTTACTACCTCTTCTCCCACTTCTCCCTCCTCCCACCTCTCTCCATGTCAGAGGACAGGGCAGGGGAGAATGAAGAGGCTACCTGCTCCTCCAACACAGCCAGAGATGACCACCCCTGAGGATCAGCCAGGGCCCCCTGCCCTCTCAGCCCCTACCTACCACACCTGGAGACCTTGGGCTGCCCAGCCCTGGTGACAGCCAGGAGGGGGTTGAGCCCTGTGGGGAGTGGTCCCTGAGCAAGTGGATGGGCATGACCTCTGATGCACCCTAAAGATGCACAGGCCCCAGGCTGATGGAGAAAGTGCTGATTCTGCTTGGCCTGTTGACAAACCTTCAGTGTAGGCCAGGGTCTGCATTCCCTGAACACACACCATTGGGCAGCAGCCCCCCGATATGCAGGGGCAGGTGGGGAGGGATGAAAAGAGCTATGACTAATCCCCTAGTGCTCAGCTAGTGCTCAGCACATTCTAGAACATGGGCTGTCTCTCTACACTCCACAGGGCAGACAGACCTGTCTTGTTCACTATTGTATCCCGGATGCCATGCAGCAGGTAGGCATCTAGTAGGTGATCAATAAATATTGACTGGATAATACACAGGTTCTGAGCTCGTTCTTACTCCACATCTCCTATGCCCCTCATCTGGCTCTCATTGTTCTCTGCACATTGTGGGGCTAGCAGACGGATGAGACAGCTCCGTCCTCAAGGGGCTCACTTCCAGGGGGAGGTTCCCAGGAGTGCTCAGAGGATGGCACATGTGGCTTCCTGTGCAGGGGCCTGGAAGGGTGTTCAAGGTCTCCAAGGTGGAGACAGACCAGCTGGGCTTTCCAGGCAGAAGGAACAGGTCTGCTACCTTGGAGTGGTCATGGAACAATGCACATAGGGGACATCACGGAGAGGCAAGAGGGAGTTAAGGGTGAGTTGAGACTGGAGCAGAGGGGCTTTGAATGCCAAGTAAGAGGTCAGCAGTGAATTCGCCAGAGAAGAGGGAACCATTAAAGGTTGTGAGCAAGAGCTACACGGTTGGAGCTAGATTTCGGGAAGTGGAACCTCAGCAGCTGGACTGGAAATGGGAGGGACCCAGTAAGAGGCATTCGAGAAGTTCTGAGTGGTGGGACCAGGGTCTGGGTGCGAACGCTGGCTGTGGGTTGGGTCAGGAGTGGAGGGTGAAAGAGTCCCTTCACAGACAGGGAGTGTGACTGGTGGGGTGCTGGGGTGGGGGCCCAAGGTGGTTCTAAGCGTTGAGACAGAACAATCAGGGTGACCTCAAAGGACAGGCTCTCAGGAGCACTGCGCTGAGGAGAAGACCATGACCCTGGGGTTCAGGGCCACCCAAGCACTCTCCTCTGTCATTGGTTCATTAGTTGCCAGTTGACGACATCACTCTTAACTAAGGCTCTGCAGCTTTACTAGGAGGGAGGGGTTCAGGGTGATGAGCATGTTGTACTTTGCCACACAGCTCTCTGACCCCCCCAGCTAAGCGGAACCATCTGCCTATGGCCACAGAGATCACGGGTCCTCTGGCCACACACAACCTGCAGCAGATGGAGTGAAACGTTTGGCTCCCCAGTGCCTTAATATTCCCATCTGGAAAGTGGGCACTCTGCTTTGGCCCATGTCCTAGTGTCGGATTAGGCTGGCTTGAGGGGACCTGAGCCACACCCTCCTCTGCTGTAATGAAGCCAGTCCGCAGATCCCAGTGGCCTCTTTTTAGCAAGTCTCTTTTTCTTAGATTATGGTTGTCCTTGTCACTTTATGTATTTGGTCCTCTAAGTGTCCTGGCTCCTCTCTGTACCCTGTGCCCTCCAACTGGGCTCATAGCTCCCCTTAACCCCCTCCTGCCCTGACTCTGGGCATGCTCTCAGGGAGGCAGCCCCTCCCAACAGGGAGAAAAGGAGGGCATGGGCAGGGAGCAAGGATGCCATGTCCAGCACTGCCTGAGATGGTTTAGAGGGGCGGCAGAACCTTGGACCCGGTCACCCACCAGGGCGAGCCTGCTGGAAGGGCAGGGGCTGTCTGGGTAGCCCAGCTGCCTTGACGTTGGCCTCTGCTTCTGCCCTCACTCCTCTCTGTGGGTGGTGCTGGCCCAGCTCCTCTATTCATTCCTCCAACATTCACCGATGCTGACTTGATGCCAGGCCTGATGCCAAAAACCAGGAATTCAAAGATGAAGGAGACCTATTGCCTGACCTCGGGGAGCCCATGGGGAAAAGGACCAGTTGCAGAGGGTGTGGTTCAGTGGCTGATGGGAGGGAGAAGAACAGGGAGCTACGGAAGCCCAGAGGAGAGTGCTCACTTGGCTGAGGGTAGGCTGGAAGACTTCCCAGAGGAAGAGCCGTCGGGGTCATGCAAGATGAATAGGAGTTGGCCTGGCAGAAAAGCAGGGCCATGGGTGGGAGTGGGGGTAGGAGAGACTGGGAGGAGGCAGGCGTGGCAGGCGATTTCTGGGATTGCGAATCTCCATTTAGGAGTGGTGGGGACATGAGTACACCTGCTGCAGCCATACTGCCCGTGACCCCTGCCTCCCCCTCCTCATCACGTCTCACAAAACCCTGACTGACCCTCGTTCAAGGTGGTACTTCTTGGGTAAGTCAGGTGCAGACTGACATTTAGTTTTTCTAATGATCAGCAGGGTTCTCCAGGTCAGAGACCACAGGCAGGGAGGGGGTCATGTTCATTCCCCAGGGAATCAGCCTGGGGACGTCAGAGACCCCTAGACCGCTCTCTCTGGGTCCTGAGACTGGCCTCTGGGAGCTGCCCGTCTGTCTTTCCTCCCCACACAGCTTCAGTAAATGGGGTTGGAAGCAAACTGTTTCTACCAAGACGACTCCCAGGAGCTAAAGTTAAGTCGAAAGACTGAAGACTCTGAAACATGGGGATAACATGTCACACTGTACAGTCCCCCACCCTGACCGGGGAGGCCCTCTGCACCCAGCTGGGCACCCGCAGCCCCAGAACCTGGTGGCCCAACATGCCTCTTCCTTCAGCCTCGGCCTGGCCCCACCCTCTCCATCCCACATCCCACAGGGTGCTGTCTCCCAGGTCCAGCCCCGGGGGGAGTCTTCCCTACACTCAGCCCCAACCCACCGCTCTGACTGCCTCCCCCCTGTGAGGGTTCTGTCTCTCTGCTCTACTGTAAACCTTGGCAGGCAAGAAAGACCACGGCGGACTCCTCTGGTTTCCCCCATACCCAGCACCTAGTGTAGGGCTCAGTGTTGCCTCTGTCATCCTACATTTGCTGAACTCACTCCATGCCAGGCCCTTGTCATACATCCATTTCATCTGTATTAATTATTTATCCTCATAGCAATCCTTGCGGTATGCCCTGTTACTCCCCCCACTTTCCAGGTAAAGAAACTGAGGCACAGAGATGTTTTGTAACTTGCCCAAAGCCTCATGGCTGGTAATCGGCAGAGCTAGGATTCAAACCCAGGCTGCCTGCTTCTGAGTTTATCCTTTGAACGCAGGCCCTAGACTATCTTTCTATTGTGGACTTTTGTAGACACCCAGTCAATTTCAGCTGAAAAGTTACAAGGGGTTGAGTTTTCATTCATTAAGTCACTGATTGATTGATTCATTCATTCAAGATGCTTATTGAGCACTTACTCTGCAGTAGGCACTAGGGGTACACAGAAAGGAAATGGCTCAGCCTCTGCAGCCTTCACAGAGCTGCTGAAGGTGACTCTGCAGGTGAAAAGAGGCTGGCTTCAGGGTGTACGAGGAGTATCTGGCCCCTCCCGGGCTGATGATAATGGGCAAATTGCCTTGCATGCATTAGTTTCTTTCAGACCTTGATCATGGAGGTCTGAGGACGGTCCAGGCTGGGGACCCTTCCCCAGCTCAGGGAAGATGCCCAGCCAGGGAACAAGACCAGAGCTATTTCTGGGCTGCTGCTCACCCAGGCAGTGTCAGGGCACCTGCAGCAGGGGACCAGACACTGTCAGAGGGCTGAGCACAGCCACCTCCCAGAACCAGGATAGGGGGCACTGAAGAGCCTTAAAGGAGAAAAGTGTCTGCCACAGCTCCTCCAGAGAAGCTGCTGGAAAAGAGAAGCCTCTGGAGGGGCCAGAGGGATGGCTGGTGCTGCGGGATCCCATGTCAGCATCCTCCCCACAGAAGGCAGCCTCAGCACAAAGCTCTGTGCGCTGGAAGCAGGGCGCTGATGGGGAACCCAGAGCCCAGAGCAGTGGAGAGGAGAGCGGGCGCTGGGGTGCTCTGAGGCCTGCCAGAGAGGAGGTGGGCCCTGTGTGGGCTCCGCCCCAGAGGCCCTGTCCCTGAATGCCTCCGTTCTGGCTTGGTTATGATGCCTGAAATCCCCACCATTAATATCTCCTTAAAAATAGCATTGCTCCCCACCCCATCCCCAACTCCTCCTTTTAAATTCTGGGAGGGATTGGCTTGAGCTGCCCTCTTTTTCTGCCTGATAGCTGAGGGCTGGACCTGAAGTGGTCGGAATTTCGAATTGTTAGATGCAGAGGAGGGGAGTGTGGTATCCAAGGCAACTCTCTGGGGGAGCTGAGGGGACTCTGAGAGGATGGGGCCCCTGCATGAGTGGTGGGGGTGCCAGCCTGGGTAACTCCTCCAGCATGAGGCAGGAACTAGGCCTCTGATGGGCAGAACTGAGTTGGGGGTAGAGGGTGGAGGTGGGGCCACCTATCCCCATCCTGTAAGTGGTATCTTGGAAAGATTGCTGTATGGTCAGTCCATTGTGGCCACTGGCTCTGCTGCTGAGTCCCTGTGTGACCCTGGGCAAGTCACTGCCATTGTTGGATCCTGGACTCACTCTTAGACTTACCAAGAATTGGACACTCTTGGCCTTCAGTGGGGCACATGGTTTGAATGACCTCCCCTAAAGGGGAGGTCTGCTTTGTTCCACTTTGCCACAGACTCCACCGCTCCCAATTGTCCCACGCAGAGTTACTCACCCTCTTCCCCAACCAATAGGGTCCCTAGAGGCTTCTGAGTTTGTGATCCCTGAGGGACTAAGTTTCAGAAGATCTGAGCTCTAGTCCTGGCTGTGCCCTAGATATGCCAAGTGACCTTCCACTGGGCCCAGTCTGGCAGACCTGCTGAGGGCATTGTGCTGTGGACAGCAGGAGGGAAGGCAAGAATAGAGTTTGAGAGAAAAGGCAGGGAGGGGTATGATTTGAGAGCTGGAAAGTCAGAGGAGGTGAAATGACATGAATTTGATTTTGATAGGTTTTTAGCCAGCAGAGGTCACCAGCAGCAGGGGAAGTACCATCCTGCTTGTTACTCAGTCTGTGAGGATTGCTTGCCAGGCCCAGGTGCAAAGCTCAGCGATCCAAGCCAGGACAGCAGCCAACTGAAGCTCATCCACCTGAGCGAGCCTGGCAGTTGAGGCCGAGAAGTCCCTCGCACGTGCTGGATAATTAATAAACGCGGGAGGGGGGGTGGCGACGGCTCACCGGAGAAAGGATTTAATTAGCAACGCTTTCAGGAGAGAAAATTAAATTACAGGAAACAATGGTGCCCTCCGAGGAACACAAAACCCCTAAATCGATTCCTCAGGCCTCCACGCGCGCCAGGGCCGTAATTCCACTGCCAGGTCCCAGCCTGTGAGCAGCCTGGGGCTGGAGCTCAGCCACCTATGGGGTGCGCTGCGACGCGAGCATGGGTGCCACTCTAGCACCCGCCAGGGCCCGCTGCTGTGGCTCGCTCCGCCGGACGGGGGCGCTGCAGGGCCATGTGCCCGGCAGTCTCTGCACCTGCGGTTGGTCTCCCTGCAAAGGTTGGAGCGCCCCGGAGGACCTAGAGCAAAACAATCCCCAGTTGAAGGAAGGGGTTGCTGGGTCTCTTGCCTCGCCCAGGCACAAAGAGCTTGGGGAGACAAAGGGTGAGAGCTGAGCCCCACACTCATGCTGCTCATAGTGGCCTCACCCTAGACTCATCTCTTCGTCAGAAAAGTGGGGAGAAGCAGCCTGATCCTGGGAAGTGGAGTCAGGAAGAGCCAGGACAGAGCAGCCTTGTCCACACCCAGATCCCCCTTACCTGGCTCCCGTGCGTCACCCCCTTAGCCCTCAGGACCTCACTTTCAACCCTGCCATCCCTTTACAGGTACCAATGGGGACTGTTGTCCCCCCACCCACTCCACCGCTTCCCTATCGCATGGGAATATTTTTATTTATAACAATAGCGACCATTCTTGGGCTTGTGCCAGATCCAGGGGGTAGGGAGAGTGCTTGGCCTAGGGAAGTTCACTGAATCATGAGTCCTGTGTACGTGACTAGCCCAGATCTGCAGAAGAGGAACCTGGCGCTCAGAGAGGACAAGGAAGTCGCCTGGGAACACGCAGCTGGTAAGTGCTGATGCTGACATTCACACCCCATTGGCCTCTGAGCTCTTCTCCAGCAGGGGGCACTTACCCTGCTGTGTGTATGTGATCCCCAGGCTCTAGCACTGAGCCTCTCACTTAGTAGGTGCTCAGTAAGGATTTGTCAAATGAATGGCAGGTGCTTCCTTGTTTGTCAGAGGGGAGGTGAATAGCTGAGAGGCCGTGAGGATGAGAGGAGACAGTGAGCGTGAAACACCTGGCACGCACGTGGACCACTGTGAGCATCCAGGGAAAGCTGGTGTCAGTGCCTCTCAAACCTGAGAGTGTGTGCGAGTCACCTGGGGATCTGGTAAGGTGCGGACTCCAATCAGCTGCGCCTTTGATTCCACATTTCTAACAAGCTTCCAGGGGGTGGTGATGCTACTAGTCACACTTACCGTATTGTGCGGGCTAGTCCCCGCACCAACCCTGTCCAAACCCAGTCCCACAGCAGGGAGCCATTGTAGTCGTTGCCGGCTTTGTCTGCACTCTTGCAATCACCGGTGCAGTTTTGAAATTTACGGATGGGAGTTGGGTAGAGGAGGTCCTACCTCCCAGAGAATCTGATAGGATTGGTTGGTCTGGGTGTGGCCTGGACATCGGGATTTTAAGAGGTCCCCAGAGGCTTCCACTGTGCAGTCAAGGCTAGAACTTCAGCAGCAAAGGTGCCTGAGGAAGGCAATAACATGAGCAAGGTGGGAATTGATAAAATTCACCGCATACAGGTGTGGAGAAGAGACTGTGCCTGTGGGAGGCTGGGCCAGGTGTGAGATTAAGGATCCGGGCTAGGATAGGGCAGACAAGCGATAGCTCCCCACCCGCCGGCTGAATAGCCCTGAAGAGGGGTGAGGCCTGGGACAGGCTGGGAAGAGTGTGCTTGCCAAGTACTCTGAAGGTGTGTTCCAAGGAGGGGCTCTGTTCTGGGTGCAGCAGGGTGTAGGATGCCGACACAGAGCTGGGCTGGTTGGCTGCTCACTGCCTGTGAGTACAAAGTGAACGGCTGACCTTGGACCGAAGCCAGCTCAGCCGGCCTGGCCTCCACCCTCAAACCTCAAACGGCTGCAGTAACAATCTTGTGATTACTGTTTGATGAGCGCCCGCCATGCGAGGCCACTCTTCTAGACACTGTCTGCACTATGGCACAGTCACCTTTGAGCAGGTAATGACCTAACAGGTGAGGAAACGAGGCCCACAGAGGTTATCTAACTTGCTGGCTCACACAGAAACCAGATCCCTATCTAAAGCCATGGTATTTCCACTTCACTCTGATGCCTCATGTTCTTCCCTTTGGCTAAAATGCTGTTCCCATCCTCCCAGCTTGCCTAAACTCCAGCATCGGCAAAGTCAAGCTTGAATCTCAACTGGTCCTGCATTTCTTTCGAGGCTTTGGGGTGCTCCTCCAACTCTGGTCTGGTGTTGGCCTTGGGCACCAGGCCATACCACCTTGAGTTTCTACTTTCCCTGGGAGTCGTGTCTCGAGGCTGAGCTGTGAAGGCTCCAAGGCCTGGACCACATGCACTCTTCCATGGGTCTTGAGCCTCAGTAAGTGTCTGGTGCTGCCAGGGATAGGATTAGGCCCTACTGCAATACTTAGGAAGGTGCTCTTGTTTGAGGTGGTGTGAATGCTTCTGCTGGCAGCCTCAGGGGGCAGGCGGGGCCAGGCGGGGGAAGGCAGACACAGGAGCTGCTGCTGATGAGCTCAGAAGTCTGAAGGTGAGTCACAGAACAGGATAATCCACTTCCGAGAACTCTCCTCTAGTGTGTTTGGGTGTTGAGGTGAACTTATCAGCTGATTGATATATTGAGCCTATATCAACACTTCTGTTCTCAACTACTGGTTTAACGTTAAGTACTCTTGCCCTTATCAACGGATGCTAAACCCAAAGGTTAACAGAATGTTAATCTTTACAATGAAATGAGGAGGACGTGTCACTTTAACCGGCGTGCACACCCAACTTTAGACGTGTAGGACCCAGTGAGACGGAGCCCATTGGTGGGGGGGTTGACTGACTGGTGGTCATTGCGCCCTCCCACTAGCACGTGAGTGGGGGCCTGCTGCTTCCTTTGCCATTTCACACTCTACACGTAGGTCAGCTCCTGGGACATAAAAGTGTTGGCAACTTTATGTATTTGTTATCCTGAAAAATCGCAATGACAATGTTTGGTCAGGTAAACTTCAGGAATCATTAAAACTTTCCCAAGTAGAAATGATCAGGGTTTGAGGATAATACAAATTTGAGGGTGTGTGTGTGTGTGTGTGTGTGTGAAAAATAGACGAGTGGGGACCACACGTTGGAGGCTGTTTAAAGGTCTCCAGAGTGGGACTTACTGTGAGTGAGGCTGACCTGTGCTGTCAGGTGCTTGCTCACTTCTGACCCTGAGGGTCCCGGAGCCCTTTCTTCTTGAGATTTAAAAAAAACAATCGCACTGGCAGAGACACTTACCACTCACTCGGTGTGTACTCTCCTGTTTCCCCGTCCCCCCCAGCTCCTGGCCACTCCTGTCTCTGTGGCCCAACCTAACACACACAGCAACATTAGGGACTTACTAGCTCACTAGTAACTTACTTAGTGGCTTCAAAGTGTAGCTGAGGCTTGGAAAATGCTTCAAGAACGAGAGCAGCACATTCTTCCATTAAATACTCTTGACTAGACAAGCATCAATGTGGAGGCTTTGAACCTTATCTCTCCTCACCACCTCGGTCTGCTGCAGTGCGGAAACCACTGGGGAAAGCTCACAGTCTGAACCGCACTTGGAATTTCTTCGTTGGCTGCGGGTGTCCTGGGTCACAGTGGTCTGCTTAAGTGACCACTCATTTGCCTTTCCTGAGCAGCCCAGTGACACTCGAGGAGAAGCCCAGAGGACTTGCAGGAGAGCAGAGGGGTCACTAGACCCTCCTTCACTAGGAGGACCGCACCTCTGGATCCAGGCTTTCGTGCAGACGTTCAATACGATGCTGGGCCTGCCGAGGATGCAGGTCTGTATTTGCGGTCATCTTTAAGCTTCTTCTCTTCTCCCAACTTGGGGGCAATTTATTGATTTGTATAAGGAGTGCGCAGGAATGGTGATTTCAACCAAGCTTTCTGTAGGGGCATTTCGGTTTTACCATCTAAATGTAGCAGCAGGTCTTGGTTTCTCAGGTGCGCTCTCAGCCCCAGATGAAGGGCAGGTTCCAAGCCAAGCACTCCCATCTGCCCACCCAGCGGTGGAAGGCTTGTGGGTGCCCCCGGAGAGCACAGGACCTGGCCTGCCTCTGTTACAGACATTTACCAGAACTGTGGAGCCCTCCTCCAAAGCCACTGCAATTCCTGAGTCTTTAGGAAAATTAAAGGCAGCTATTTTTACTCTGGGGCTCTCAAGCCACTCTGCAGGCCTCGCTCCACTCGCTAATCATGCAGCCTGACAGGGGCCCTCGCGCAGGCTGGCCTCTGATCCCGCTTTCAGCTTTTAGTCCCCATCGTTCCCTGACAGCCGCCACCCACTCACTCGCTGTGTTAACTTCGGACTCCACAGGCTTTTCTCTTTCTTGCTCATCTCCTCCAGCTGCTGTAATTGGAGGCAGGGACCATACAGACTGTTCTTTCAAGTGACTTTCTAATGTCTTGCATAACCATCCTTCAGAAAAAGAGAGAGATAGGAGGGCCACGTGCTCTGAGAAAAATGGAGCAATTCTGAGAAGAAAAAGCCAATGTACTTGGACCCACAGAATAACTCCTTGCAATAGACCAGTCAGAGGATGGATTGAGATGTCCCCTCTTCCCAGTGGTTGTAAATGAGATTTTGGTAAAAGATAGCCTTAATTATTCCAAGCAAATGACAACCCCAAAGTGTGGAATGCCATCACTTGTATTCATTCCATCGCTGGGTTTTGGGCAAGGAGGCTGCCTTGCTCTGTGGAGCAATTTTAAAACACTCGAGTCATTTTTTTTGCACTCCACCATAATCTCTGGATGTCAAGTGGACGGCAAAGTGTTACTCTGCTCCTCTTGTGATAGAGGAAACCTCGGCAGCAGGATCAGGTCTGCTGCCTGCTGTCTGTCTCCCTCCCCAGCTGTTCTGGTTGCTCTGTCGCCCAGACTGACCGCTTCATCGCTCATCTCCCTGCTGGTGTGGATGAAAGGTCATAGCCAGAAGGCAGGGACCTGAAAAAAGTCCTCACAAAGTGCCACTGCCTCGAGGTAGGCTGTGACTACCTGAGAGATAATGTTAAATCAACCTAAGAGACTCCTTATCAGATGCACAGAAACATCCTTCCTGGTGGTGGGCAGAGAAATCAGGAAGGAAATAAAAGCTAAATGATATATTCTCCAAAACATAAAACCAGTTACATCCTTCATCTCAGGTGAGAGGAGAGCACTGTTTGCAGATGACTGACCAGGAAAGGCCATTATTTCATTTAACCCCAAGTTACTCCCCTTTGGGGCTAATAATTCTTTGCTTGGGAATAGTCTTTTCTAGGGGAATTAGTGAATCCACACGAGCTGCAACCAGGTAATGATAAGACAAAACCAATGTGGACTGGCAAAATGGCTCTTCCAGAGCCACCTGTAATAAGATAAAACTCCGGCAGAGCACTGTCATATGAAGCCATCTTAACAGAGCACGAGGAACCTACTTTGTAGGTTAAAATTTTTTGAATACATTAACTTTACAGCTCACCCACCTGCAACAGAGCCAGAGATCTCACAGACGGTTAGAGCGAGAACTGTGGGGAGAGCCAGTTCCGATTCTTTATTATTCAACTGAGAGGAGTGACACCTAGAGGGTCAGTGACCTACCCAAAGTCACCTTGTGAGTAATGGATGTGACAGGCACGTGCATTCTCCAGACCCCAGCACACAGGCTGTGATCTGCAGTGATGCCATAAAAAATGTGAATTAAACAGACATGTGCACGTGCAGGCCTCCTAGGCGGACATTGTTTCCATGTCTGGAAATCATGCCAAGGGGCTGAGGCGTACACGCTCAGTAACTGTGCCCGCCTTGGTCTCACAGAACCCGCTTCGTGGGCTCTCACTTGTCTGGGTCCCCAAAGCGCCTCAGCAAATGTGGGGGTGGGGGGCAGGAACAATGCTGTCAGGGTTAGACTGTGGCAGCCCTGTAGGCCTTTACATGAGGATAAGCTTTTTGTTTTTCCAGGGTCTTAAAAAAATCCCAAGAGGGACTTGCAGGGCAGGAAGGACACCACATATCTCCCTGCTGAGACTCTGCAGGTGAGCCCTGAGGAGCAGGGCATCAGGAATCAACTCCAAGAAGTACGGAGGAAGGCCTGGAGGCGCCCTTACCAGGGCACCCTCTGTTGCAGAAAGAACTTAGCATGGCTGTAGTTTACCGCAGTACACAACTGGAGTAGTGCTGTCATTTAAAAATTCTACTTGTTAAAGCGTCAGGTCAGATGGAATGAATCACTGGGCTGTGATCTCTCCTCCCCACCTACCCTGTATAGGCCTCCCAGAGTCTAGGGGATGTTGCATCACTCATTTGTCTTGAGATTGCTTGCATTTCTTCTAACACCACGCCGGTCCAAGTCTGAGTGATGGACTTCTGCAAGTGCAGCATCTGATCCCAATGTGGCCCAATGACATGAGTACACGTTTGCGACTTCAATCAAATCAGCTATTTACTCTGGGTTTCACTTAGTATTTTGAAGCAGTTACAAAGCAAAAAGGCCAACTAGTTTTCAAGTAAGTGACTTTTATTTTTCTCTGACGATTCACAGTCAACCTCTACAAAACTTCATACTTCCTCAAAAGAATTCACATTTGGTAAATAAATCTCTACCCTAAAGAATGCATAGCTGGAAAAGCACTTCAGTATATGCACAAGAGTTACTTTTCTGCTGAAGGAATCAGAGTAAAGTCAGACAATACTATGATCAATAAACAGCAATTAGAGTGTAATAAATTACAAGGTCATTAAACTGCATCCCCATAGCCAATTCAATCAGCAGCTTTTTCTAGATGTGTTTCAATATTGCCAATGAAACCTGCCAGAAGTTCTCTTAAGGACTGGTGTGAGCTAAGAAAGTCTCACTTTTCAGCAAATAGTAGCTCTGCCACCAGGCATCATACTGGACCAAATTCTGCCCCACGAAGACCATTGCTACTTATAGCTTTGTGCAACCAGCGAAGGTCTTTCGGGTCAACTCCAAGGACCCTCCTTTTGCCGATCTGGCTCCTGGCCCCAAATGTCTGCTAGTCTCAATGGGCTGTCCTTCCAAGATCTAACTTCTCTACTTGGCTTCACCTGCCTACAGCACCCCTAGGGAAGGAGCACCCATGCTAAGAGCCTGGAGAGACTTCCAGTACTAAGACCAGAGAAGAGCCGGGGGGTGGCGCTGCTTCTTCCTGCCACTCAGCCGTAAGGATCAGTGATGGCTCTCACCATCTTTACCAGGACAGGAAGGGAAATGCAAACCTTAATCTAGGAAGAAGAGTCCGAGAGGCTTATAGCTCCACAGAGGGTTCTTCCGATGGAATAAATTTGGTTCGCAGCAACTACGTTCACAGTTTTGACACTAAGACTCATGACCTGTGCCCAGGCTGTTCTGAATGCACCTGTCTCTACAGCTTTGCTGCCAAACACACTCTACCAAAAAGGAAGCTTCCTAGCAAGGTGCGCGGAGCAGAGCTGCTGTAGTACCAGAGGTTCGGGGAGGCAAAGGGAGTAGGCCAGGACACAATGACTCAGCCACGGAGTCTACTTAGACACAGTTGCTCTAATTTTTTGAAACTCTTTCAGAAAGCAAATGGCAGGTAGTAATTCTGCATTGATCAGGAGAGTACAGAGATTTTACCAAGTTGTTTATTGCTAAGTCTGTCTTACCTAACTCATGCATGTATGAGAACAAGTGCAGGCAACCCGAAGCCTTGTAATTTTTAAACTATGTGAGAGTTTCCACTGCCTAGCAAATACAAGCTTTAGCTTCTTTCTGGCCTTAGTAAAACTTCAAGAACATTTTCCTTGAAGAAAAGCTGGTCATCCACAAGTTGTTACTTAGATTTTTAAGAGGATGAAATTTTTAAATGAGAAAAACTTTGAAACTTTACTATTAGAAATCTAGTTTACCTTAACAATGAAGCCGTAGAATGTGCATCACCTGTAAATTCTCATCACACCCTGCATTCCCAGATGAATTTCACAAGAGCAACACTGTGCCTTTGGGTTTGCTGCCAACATCCAACGCATGGAAGAAACACAGAAGACGCTGCTCCCCAATTGTACCACATCACAGTGTGACACACAGGAGAAATGAAAACTTTGGAGGCCCAAAGAAAACTAACAGGATGTTCCCCAAGTTCGTGGGCGTATATAGCTCGTAATCTCAGGACGACTTTAATCCCAAATCCATCATGCTTAACAATCACTTGTTTCCTCTTTTAGAAAAACAAAAGAGAAAAGTGGCAGCAGAGGGCTAACTTACACTACTTACTCTCAGGAACCATGCAGTTATCCTTAAGATGTTCACACGTAAGACCTGGCCGGGTGGCTCAAGTGGTTAGAGCATCTTCCCAGTATACCAAGGTTGTGGGTTCAATCCCTGGGCAGGGCACATACAAGAATCAACCAATTAATGCATAAGTAGAACAACAAATCAATGTTTCTCTAAAATTAAAAAAAATTCACACATAAAACTGGTTGTATTGTTTCAAGAGAAAGAAAAGCACACAGTATCAGAACCTTCCAGCTCCTGACCAAGAGATACTGACCATGTCTTTCTTCAGACTCGAAGTCAAAAGAGCAACTCACCTGCGGTGATGCCAGGTGGTACTGAGTCTCTTCTGCACTTTAAACCCTGAAGCTCTATGCCTGCCAGGTTAAGTGAAGAGAAACCTGGTTTGTGATGAAAGAGTAAGAGTGAGATGGAACAGCCCTTTCCTCCTGGCTTTCAGGTTTAAGAAGCAAAGCTTTAAGTGATTAAGTACTTGCATCCTACGCCCGACCTGTGCCCAAAGCATCTCGGGTTTCATCCAGATGTCGCAATGCCTCAGGAACGCGCACACACTTCCTCTCACTTTTCTGTGAGACATTCAGAGAAGACCTGTGAAGGGATCCTTATGTCACCCACTCCCGGCCTGACAGGCACCACTCTGTACGCTCATCCACGTCACTGCACCTCTGATCACGGTGAGTGAGTGGGATGGTGGGGGGCGGCAATCAGAAGGACCTCACGCACTCCTCTCTCCTGCTTTGCCCCGTGATCCATCTGAGTGCCCGCAGGCTAAGAAAGAGGGACTCAAGGACACCCCGAAGCTGAGGTCCTCAGCAGAACAGACGTGTGTAAACTGTGCATAGACCACAGGTTAAGACACCAGCCAGGTATTGGCAGGTGGCTTCATAACTGAACCGCCGAACAGTTTAGGTTAGAAGGAGAAGCTCTTCTGTAAGCTTTGGGAAATGGGAGTAACAGCCACAGAGTGGAAAAGAACCACTCAAGTAACAGGAAGATATGCCCTCCGTGCTACATGTCTGGGCGATCAGAGAATGCATCCAGGTCACTGCCAGTGTGACTGGACCCTGACGTTAGAGACGCCTGCAGCTTGGCCCAAGCCTGAGGAGCCCTGCCTTTGATGGCCTCCAACAGGAGCTGCGTCTGCTCCTTCAGTTGGTCTAGCTCCACCTGCGTGGCCTGGTTCTGGCGAATCAACTCCTTGGTTTTCAAAGTGATCTCCAGCAAGCCGGACTTGTGCAGGACTACGAGGGTGTTCTGAAAGCGCCTGTGTTTGCTCTGCCGCTGCTCTGCGAAGACATCCGGGCTGCGGCAGAGGCGCTCTGCGGCCCACAAAGGCGAGCTATAATTAGCCGGCAGTGGTGAGAGTGGCGAGTTGCTCTCTAGCCCATGCGGGGTACTGTCTGAGGCACAGACAGGACTGGCGGGGGAAGCAAAGGTCAGACTGGGAGCTTTAGCCACGTGGCTGCTGGACACCGGCTGAAGAGTCTGTGGACTTCCACCTGCCGCTAGGGAGGGCACGCCCTGCAGGGCTGCGTCCTCTGCCAGCCTGGTGCCTGGGGGTGCCGCAGGTGGGGGACTGGAGGACACAGCGCCAGTCTTGGTGGGCTCACTGGCAGGCGAGCTCGGCCCGGGTCTCTCGGTACGGATTTTCTTCTGCGTTCCACGTTCTCTTTCTTTGGGGCTGAGGGAAAGGCCCCTTTTGCCTGGATGTGGGGCTATTTTGGTGTAAGAATTCAGAATGGGCAAGTAGTTCCTGGAGTCTGACTTTTTTTCACCGGCGTGACAGGGCCTGGCAGGAGGCGGGACGGGTGGGTGGAGGAGCAGGAGCGGTGGCTGCGCGGAGATCACTTCGAAGGAGGGCTGGACCGTCCAGGACTGCAGCTGGGAGGAGCCGCCGCCCTGCAAACAGAAGAGCAGCGCACTGCCGTTACCTGTTACCTGTTACCTGTTACCTGCAGGGGACGGGTGCTCCCCGCTGCTGCCGAGGGCAAAGCGGGGAGGTTTCTAACGGTGTCAGGTGCCCAGCTCCCCTCACGTAAAGGGGAGCCCTTTCTCAGGAACACGACCGGAGGAGTGGCTTACAAATCCATTCAGGCCCAATGTCATCTTTTTTTTTTCCTTTTCCTGAGGGAAAACTGAAGGAAATACTTATTTTTATTCAAGTGCTATCACTCAGGAAGAGAAATCGTAGGTAGGTGAAGGAATGACAGTGAAGGTCACAACTGAGGCAATAAAAATATAAATAGTACAATTTCTTGGCATAAGTTAAAATGTGCTAATCTCAAGATTATAAATGTGACTTTGTATCAAAGTCTATCTTCATTTAGTTACATCTGGAACCTCTTTTACTTGAACACAACTTTTGGTTAAAAAGTTGCATATTGTCGGGAGTCCACGTGCCCCTTCATAAGGCAGTGACCACCAACAATCACAAAACCACTGGAGATAGAGCCAGTTGCCGTGTACGGCCGCTTACTGCAGGCCAGCCCTGTGTGTAACTTTTCACACGGGCTGTTTCCATAACAGCCCCACGGGGCAGTTGCTATTTCCCTTTACAAATAGGAAACTGGGTGTAGAAAGTTGAAATAACTTGCCTTAAGGGAACAAGATACTAAAGGATACAGCTGAGATCCTATCCTCTGACTGACTCTAAAATCCACCCTAACCATTTTGATATACAGCCTTTGGTATATTACTCCTTGAATATATTTATATTTTTAATTAAAGAACTGATTCAGATTGAAATCTACTATAATAAAGAAGGGCATGGCTATCTATCTCCAACATTTTTTTAAAAAGATTTTGTTAGTTTATTTTTAGAGAGGGGGGAAGAGAGGGAGAAAGAGAGAGAGAGAAACATCAATGTGTAGTTGCCTCTGGAGCATCCCCTACTGGGACCTGGCCCGCATCCCAGGCATGTGCTGTGACTGGGAACCAAAACAGCAACCCTTTGGTTCGCAGGCCTGTGCTCAGTCCACTGAGCCACACCAGCCAGGGTTATTTCCAACATTTAAAAGCCAGTCCAGTTCCAATCTGGTCCCAAAGAGCTGCATGTCGAGGTCAGGCAGAGAGCCTGCCGGAGGTTCTTATCCTTGGTGGGGAGGTCATGAGATTTGGCTGAAGGACGCTACCTCCCACACATGCACACCATCTTGCACACACTGCAGCCTCTTCGACATGTGACTAGTAACTTTAGGCTCATCTCCTGGGCAAAGACTGGGGTGACATGGAGAGCCCATCCTAGAGCCCTCCCGGTGTTCAAGTACACTCTGGGACGTACGTGAGAGCAAGCAGTGTGAGGCCGAGCACCATGCTGCCCCATCAGAGGAGGTCCAGAGTCAGTGGCCTTTCCAAGCTCAGCTCAGTCCAGCTCAGTCAGGACCAAAACATCAGGCTATTCTCCTACTCACTCATGCCTACGGGTGGGCCTACAAGGCAGATGGGTCCAGGAAATATCTAATTCATGTCTTTCCCGAATTGATTCCACTGGATTCCTCCAAATGCTGCTGCTATGCCCACTGCCCACTAGATACTTAGCTTATTCTAATTATTAGATTTTCCAATGTATTACTTTTTTTTTCAGATTCCATTTACTTACTCTTAGAGGTGGAGGGAGGGAGAAAGAGAGGGAGAGAAACAACCACCTGTGAGAGAAACACAGATCAGTTGCCTCTCACACCCCCAACCATGGACCTGGCCTGCAACCCAGGCATGTGCTCCGGCCGGGAACCATCCACTTTGCCAGACAACGCCCAGCCCACTGAGCCGTGCCAGCTAGGGCTCCAGTGTATCATTCATGCTGAAATCATCTGAGGGAACACGGGACAAGATTTTAGACTTGGCTACCATCTCAGAAGCATTTCACACAAAGCCTTTGTGTTGAAGATGAGGAAACCGATGACTAGGGTGCTTAAGTAATTGTGTGCAAGATCACACAGTCCAGTGGCAGACCTGGAATCAGACCCTCAAAAGGGGAATATCTAAAACCAAGACATCACACAACATACACAGATTTTTAAAAGTATATCACCATTTCAATCTTGGAATATGCTGGATTCTAGTATGTGTGAAAAAAACAAGACGAAACTCCTGGACTAAGCCATTAGGTCAGCCTGCCCCCAAGCCTCCCATCTCCTGGCGGCCCAGCAGCCTTCCCTGCAGGTCTTTGTCCCGGAGAAGGCAGCTCTGCTGGGAAAGCCTACTCACTCGGCAGCTGCGGGCTGTCCTCAGCCCTCGGGAGCTGCCAGCCTCACCTACGACAAAGAAGGCATACAAACACAGACACACAAGAAGCAGCGACAAGGGCTCCGGAGAGGGAGGCGAGGAGAGGAAGAGCCAGGGGAATGGAAGCCCTGAGCAGCGCCTCAGCGCCGGTGGGGTGGACGAGCTAAGCTCATTTGGGCTCCATCTCGTGTCTTGATTCTCTCTCTTTGTTCAAAAAGCAGAGCTGTTCTTCCCGCTGGGATGTGATTTGCCAAGCAAAACTCTTCAAATTCTTTTTTCCAAACTCACCAGGATGCCTTGTTGAAAATCAGTTTGTGTTCCTCAGAAATAACTAGGGAATAGTTAAGACGTTAAGGTGCCGTGTCAGACCACAGGCAGGTATGTTCTTCTGCCTAAGGTGGCAAGGTCAACAATACAAAGCCGGATTTCAAATGTCACCAGCTTCAAGCAGCCTCATCAATGAGCCCATGGACCCACAAGAGAACCGATATAATTGAGGGCAAAGTGGGGTAAGGTTAAATGTTCTTTAACCCAGTCCACATGATTAAGTTCTCTGTTGCAAACATGGGGCTCAGATTTTCACCTAAATCTTCTTTTCCTGCATATCTGGACAATAATCACATATCAGGTACAGTTACGTAACAAAGCCCACAGCGGGATTTCTAAGCTCCATGGCAAAGCTGCGTGGCCTCTGCTGGGACAGCCATCCCTCCGCCACAGAGCTGCTTTCTCACTGGTGACATGTCTTCGGCTCATTACTAAGAAAATGCTCAAGGTGACATGAGAGACATGGAAATTGCCTCTACCTCTCAAACAAATAAATGCATCCTATGTTTCTAAATTCCCAGGGCATTTCAGATTAAAAAGAGATCCTTTTGTTTATACCCTAAACTCTGTCACATATTAGACTACACTGTGAGTTATGACATTTCCACTTGGTTCCTTCACAGGAGACAAAAGAATTCCGGTACTGCCCTGGCTGGTGGGCTCAGCTGGTTGGGTGTCATCCCCTAAACTGAAGGGTCACGGCTTCAATTCCCAGTCAGGGCACATGCCTGGGTTGCGGGTTGAGTCCCCAGTTGGGGCACATACTGGAGGCAACTAATTGATGTTTTTCTCACATCAGTGTTTCTCTTTCTCTCTCTGGAATCGATGGATATATCCTCTGGTGATGATTAAAAGAAAAAAGAATTTCCAGCATCCCTTTGAACAAACCAGGGATACAAAAATGAACCAATCTTGCTGTCTGGAAAATGAGAACACACGTCATGATCCTTGCAACCCTTTTTACACTGTGGTCAGAGGTGGAGAGAAAACGTCCCCTCCCAGGACGGGTGCACACCCTACGTTCCGATGGCCTGCCCGGCACCCTGCACAGAGGAGGTGCGGGCACCTTCGTTTGCAAAGGTGTCGGGAGAGAGCATCCCTCCTCACCTGTCTGACCAGCACGTTCTTCATGACGACCATGGGGGACAGCGTGGGGAAGGCACTGCCCGCCGTCTTGCAGTTCTGCCTCGGCCTGTCCGGTCGGCTCCAGCCCAAGGCGCTCAGCATGTCCTCAGAGTCCATCTGCTCGGCCGAGCTCAGACATTCCGAACTCCCATCTGGTGGGCAGAAAAACGGTCGGTTCACTCAGGATAGGGACTCTCAGGCAGGCCTCCTAGGGAGTGGTGGGTGGCACCCCTTGAAACTGAACGGAACACTCGTGAGATGGGTTTTTGTGAATTTTTCTGAGGGTAGGGTCTTCAACTTTCATTGGATTCTCAATGGGATCCATGACTACCACTGCCAGCCCAAAAGACGGACTGCCCTCGGACTGCCTTCTGCCTCTCTCACGGACAAAGCCCTGCGTCCACTCGGGCTCGTGACAGCAGTCACCACCAGTGCACAGGGGAATTGGGAGAAAGGCTTCAATAGTAGTGCATCACTTTCAAGAAAGTGTCATTGAGAGGGGAGGGCAGTATGTGCATGACCTGGGGCAAGAGGAACGAAGGCCTCTGAGAGGCTCTGGGCCTCACATGATGTAATTATAGTAACAACAAAAACAATCTGTAAACCTCAAAACTTACATCCATGCTGAAATTAAAATAGCTTCTTTCTAAGTTTTCTAACTGTAAATTCTGGGTAAGTTCACCAAAGCTGAAGTTTAAAATGAGTCTGTCTTTGGTGTTCCCTCTACCTAGTTAGGTGCCTCCTCTGTTGGTGCCTTAAGTGCATGGGCATGCTGACCGGGCGTCCTGCACCCTGGGAGACAGATGCTGTCTGAGGAAAAGAAAATACGATTGCCCTCGTGTGATCGGTCAGAAAGTACTCAGCTCCCTGCTGGAGCAAACCCCGAGACTGCAGTGCCCTGCGAGGAACCTGGAGAGGGGGGGCCCTAGATGCTCTTGAGGCTCTCAGAGTAATCTGGAGAGGTAGGACTGGAATGTGACTTTAGTTTAAACGAGGAACTGTCAACATTTGCATTTAAATCAGAGTCTCCAGGGACGCTTTTTAGGAATTACAGATGTTGGGGTCCTCCCTTCAATCCGCTGAACTGACTCATCTGGTACCCAGGCAGGTGCAGGTTCACAACTGGGCACCTCTAGTTAAGAACCATCAGGCCAGAAACAAGACTTTGGGAGCAGAGTGCACAGCTGGCATCTGGGTCTCGGTTCCTAAATGCCATCATCCTGCGCAAAAAGGAAGCCAGGGCTCCTTGGATTCCAAGTCTTTGGCAGGGAAGGTGCAAAATGAGCCTGACGTCTTATTGTCCCAGAAAGCAAAAAGGTACTCAAACACAAATGGAGGCATGTCAAAAAGACACAGGAGCTAACTAGAAGGCCAAATCTGGGGCAATTTGACTACAGAAAAGAATAATGATAATGTATCAACAAACTGAATTACGAAAGAATTCCATGAACTACCGTGATACTCAACAAGGGGGTGGAGGAGGGAAAGTGCTTCTTTCCAAAGACTGTCAGCTAATAAAATGTATGAGGACTAATAGAAGTAGATCACCATTTTTAAACCACAGAGGCAGTAATTGATTTGGGCAAAGACGATCGATGGATGCTAAAACCACTGGTCAAGAGTTTGCCAGGGAACAGGACAGCCACACAATCTCAAAATATCGTCTCATAGATTGCTTATAATTACAAGGAGAAAAGGGCACTTTTACAATATAAAACCTAGTATACTACCTTAACCAAGTATTAACATTTGGTTAATACCGAGTGATCAACCAGAGCATCGCCAAGAGTAAGCCGCATTTAAGAGTTTCCTTGTGTGTGCAACGAGAAGGATATTAACAGAAAAAAAATGTAGTGGTCCAGTAAAAGAAATGTTTATCCTCGTTCTAGTAATGGGGAATCTACCAGAAAAATCCAGGGTATGGGACATTCTACAAAACAGGCTTAACTCCTCCAAAGATGTCAATGCCATAAAAAAGAAAAAAAAAAAAAGGACAGAAAAGGGAAGATGAGAGAGCTATTCTGAACTAAGTAAGACTGAAAAGACGGGGCAGCTAAATGAAAGGCACTGTCTTCAATAGACTCTGGATATACAACAGACAAAATGACTCACGGCCATAAAGGACACTGTTGGGGACGATGGGAAAAACTCTGAGTGTGGACTGCAGCTAATTAATAATTACAGATTACGTCATGCTCTCAGGTAACTGAAACAGTAACTCGGGCAGTGATGAAATCACTGGCATCTGGCCCTGATGTGGCTGGAGGTGTTCACTGGGGTCACTTTCTGGAGCATGACGCGTCCGATCAGTTTTGCTAGAGCCTGTGCCTGACCAGTACAACGCTCCGTAAAGCTCCTCCACGTGGGGAATAAGAAAGCTGCCAGAGGCACCGTCCCGACTTTGGGGCAGAGTAGGAAACAATTGGCCTGATGATGGTGGAAAGAGGAAACATGTCAACAGTACTGAGAAAATAGGTGGTGGGATGATGAAGGACGTTTATATTTTTCTTTGTGTGTTTCTACATTTCTGAGCTCTACAATGAGCACGTATTACGTTAGTGACATGAAATACAGATGAAAACAAGCATGACATTCAATGAAAAAACAGAGGCATGAAGCCTTCCGTGTTTCCCAAACCTATCTGATCACACCAAGCACCAGCCATTCCGGGCCCTCCCCCAAGACCCTTGATGTCCCAATGTCCTGGAGAGGGGCCTGGGGAGCAGTGTTTTTGACAAATGCCTCAGATGGGCCTTATGAGGAGGCAAGCCTGAAAAACACTGCAAAGTAACAGAGAAGAAAAGCCCAAAAGGCTACATGCTGGCCCTCCCCTTTCAGGACTGTCCTTATTTTAATTCCTCGGTCAGTTGGTGCTCTGTTCCTCCCTGAGCAAGTCTATTTGTAATTTTCTGCCTGCTGGGGGAAAATATAATACACCAATCTAAGGATGAGCAGATCTACTATTCCTAGCAGCTGTACTTCTCACCATAAGCTAAGGAATCAACAGGATAGAATGATTAGTCTCAGTGAGGCGGATGACATCCATCTTCCTCTGGGAGAGGGCTCCGCCTCAGGATGGCACCCCAGCCAGAGTCCCTGGTATCACCATTCTGTCTCTCCTGGGCCAAAATGTTGACACTAGAGCCATAGTCCAGTGTCAAGACCACCCTCGGACCTGGAAATGGAAAAGGGCCTCAGCGCAAAACCAAGAGGTTCCCTAAGTGTGCAGCTGGCCCTTTCAGGTAAGATTTAAGACAAAGTGCTAAGGAAAATCATTCTACTTTCTTGGCCCTGAGGACGCTCAAGTTTGGAACTGGGCCCAGAGGCTCACAGTCCAAACACAGAATGCATGGCTTCTGGGAGGGTGTGATGTGGAAGGGAAACATTTTTAAGCACAGCAAAATTACTTTCTTAGCAAAAAAGTTATCTCAACAAATGATATGTTACTTTTGTTTAATCTGCTACTTGGAAACAACATGCAGTATTTTCCTGCAGGGTAACTATTCCATGAAAAAGGAGCTAAGACAGCAGAATTATGGGAACTGCAATATTTTTTTTCCAGTCACCATTTGTAACGGTTGGAAATGTAAGATTTAAAACTGAGAGTCTGAGTTGAAAAAAGATGTCAAATCATTCCTTTGGAACTAACCCCACGGTGACTCTGATGGGTACCTGCCACATGGCACCAGAATTACCATTTTAAGAGATCAGATATTTGCTCTGTACGTGAGAGCTTCCCATCCTTACCACACAAATGAGTGATAGGGAGGAACTTTTCCAGGCAGATCACTCATTACAATGTAGAAAGAAGGAGGTATTTTTAACCTGAAAATCCAGAGTCCTTGTCTGACTCGGCAGCTGCCGTGCCCAGCTGACGAGCCACCTTTTTCACCTCTGTGCCTTTGCCCAGTTTGGCCGAGAGTCTCCTGGGGCTCTCTCTGGGTGGGTTTTTCCTCTCCATGTTTTACTGGGCTGGAAGCGAGCGCATCTGGAGTGCCCTGTGGAAACAACAATTACGTAAGAAATCAATCCCTAGAGAGCTAAAACAGGTGATCAAAATGGTGCGTAAAGTGAGTTGCGAAGAACACTGGCCTCACCCACTTCCTGTGTCTTCTCAGGGGTCTCAACTGAAGAGGCTTCAAGTTTACCAAACATTAGAAGGGTTTCCACCCAAAAGGAGGTTCGCTGTCCTCTCCCTGCCCTCAAATTCCATTACAAATTCAAGGCACACAAACCACATTCAGTGGAGGCTTTGTAAACAGCTAACAAAGGCACATTTGATTAGGTTTCTGGACCGGGTAGAGGGAGCGGAGGGAATGCCCATCTGGGACGAGGCTTGCTTTCCCAGGACACATTTGCCACCTCCCACGGTGTGGTTTCTCAAATTAACCTTTCACTTCTTTGGATGTTACTTAACAGAGGAAAACAGCTCCTCATACATGCACGCTCCCTTTTGGCTCAAAAAGCACTTTTATGCACAAAGAAGATCATATAGAATAGTGCTTTGCTTCTATAAAAGCCTATAACATTATTTCTGCTAATGTTACCTCAAGCCCATAACATTATTGCTGTTAATGTTGCTGTACCTCTTTACGGAGGAGGAGGTTGAGGTTCAGATTAGGTCACATTGAGTCATTTTAAAATATTTATCAAGTGCCCACTATGAACCAGGCATTGTGCTCGGACAGGGGATACAGAGTGAGCCGAACAGACATGGTGTACCTTCCTGGAGCTCACACTCTAGAGAGAGAGACAGACATCAAGTAATCACATAATTTTTATTTTGATAACAGCTATGAAGGGGAGGGGCTAATAGTCTGGGGGACAGGGAAGTGATATGCAGCTGGGATCTGGGAGAGGAGACAGTTACTGGGAGTTAGTGGAAGTTCAAAAGTGAGCTGGGGGGAGGGGCCTGGGTGGGGTGTGGAAGTGTGAAGGCCCTATGGGAGAAAGAAACCTGACCTGAACAAAGAGCTGAAAGGCCAGGGAGGCCAGAGCTGGGTGGGGTGGGGGGTGGGTAGGGGGAAGGCCACGCCCTGACACTGGAAGGGTGGGTGGGGGCCGACAGGCAGCCCTTGTAACCCATGTTGTAAAGACTTCAGCTATTAACTTAAGAGTGATAGGAAGTCATGGAAGGATTTTAATCAGAAGCGTGAGATCAGATCTGCATTTTTAAAGCATTTGGATGCTGGACTGAGACTAAAGTAGGGAGAGGCCAGAGTGGCGCTGAGATCATCTAGACACTGCTGAACCACAACACAGTCCAGGTGACATAAGGTGGCGGCAGTGGACATGGAGAGAAGTGAACAGACTGGAGACATATTTAGGAGGCTGACTGGATGGGGCTCAGTGACTGTATGTTGGGGGACAGATGGTGGTGCCAAGAAGGGTGCAGAGGACACGTGGTGGGGTGGCTGGCTGATTCAGTTCAGGCCACGTACAGGGAACCACTGTGGGTCATGCAAGTGGAGACACTGTCACACGGACCTGTTGGGAGCCCGGGAAGAAGCCTGGATTCACCCCAGTGACACACAGAGAGCCCACGGCAGATCCATAACTGTGCAGAGAATTAGATGAACGAGCCCTTCCAAGGGCCGGCGGAGGCTGAAAATGTTCCAGATATTTTAACTAAGCCATCTGAGGCACTGAGAACTGGTGACAAGAACACAGGGACATAACAGGGCTAAAGACTGCAGGACGCCGACAAGGACAATGACAATAATAAAACCGGGCAAGTGCTGGTCTGACTGAGCCCCTCTCAAATCCACATGGTGAAACCCTAACCCCCAGGATTAGGAGGTGGCCTTTGGGAAGTGCTTAAATCATGAGGGTGCAGCCCTCATGAGCAGGATTAGAGCTTATAAAAGAGGCTCCAGAGAGCTCCCCAGCCCCTTCTACCGTATGAGGACACAATGAGCAGTCTGTGACCCAGAAGCGAGCCCTCACTGACCATGCTGGCCCTCTGACCTCGGACTTCCAGCCTCTAGAACCACTAGAAGTAAATTCCTGTTGTTTATAAGCCACCCAGCCTGTGATATTTTGTTATAGCAGCCCAAGTGGACTAAGGTGTAGGCAAAGTCTGGTGACACTTTAATTCATAATCCACTTGCAGCTCCATCCATTTGTCCCAGGTGCAGATAAGCATGAGCCCCCTGCCAACCAGCACTGTGTCTGGAATACCCTGAAATGCCAAGTCTGAACATTTCTGCTAATATGGGATCTCGTGAAGAACGTCAACTACTCCAGAAGCAGAGGAGGGATTCAAAATAAAATTAAATAGAAGATAAGGATGCCTAGGAGCATCCCTGAGCAGCCCTCTTGCTTGTACTTTTGCACACAGTATAAATGGACTAAAGGGAACACACTAACCTGAATGAGAATGAATTTTAAACACAATCCCAAGCAAAAATTATTTTGTGCCATATCAACCCCATTTAAGGGAACTGGTTTCCCTGTCAGACTAAGCACTCTGACAGGTCAAAGGGTTAGTCCTTTGTGCACAGAAGATTGTAAACAATGTCATGTCTTACACAGTCATGATGCTAAAGCAACATCTCCCTGTTGGATGGCCAGGAAGTCCGACAGCATGGACAATACAGCATCATGTGAAAAAATAGACTGACATGTGAAATTGTATCTCTAATTAAGTCGTAATCTTTTTATGTGAAACCCAACGAATGTGCATGGTTTCATTTCCCTGAAATAACACTATTTGAAAGTGAATAGGCTTCTTCAAACTGGAAGTAGCTGTAGCTTGTGGATGGGCCATTGAACTTAATCAGGTCTGACCTGCTGTTGATTTAGATTAGACAAGATGCTCATGTTAGTTGCAACCGATTAAGAACCTGACAGCCCTGGCTGGTGTGGCTCAGTGGGTTAGGCATCGTACTACAAACTGAAAAGGCACCGGTTTGATTCCCTGTCAGGGCACATGCCTGGGTTGTGGGCCAGGCCCCTGGCTGGGGGTGTGCAAGAGGCAACCAAGTGATATTTCTCTCACACATTGATGTCCCTCTCCCTCTTATTCTCCCTCCCCTTTCCTCTATCTAAAAATAAGAATAAATAAAAGCACTTGACAAAGTTTCCCATTATCTTACAAAATATAGATTATTTTCCAGGTATTTTAAGATAAAGCACCCCAGTTTAGTCTTCTACAACCCTTGTGACAAGGTCTTGCTGCTGATACGAAAGTGTGGTTAGTAGAGCTACAAAAGATACACAGGAATTTATTCTGGCCCATCAAGGATCTGCAGGACAGTACTGGTGGTGGAATCAAAACGCTGAAACACTGAACCTGGTGAAAAGGAAAACAGATGCTAAAATTTTAGATCCTGGAGAACTGGCGGCAGTTGGAAGTAAAAACCACACAGTCCGCTTGAGAATAGTAAGTGAACTACTTTGGATGTGAGAGTGTCTAAAACCGTGAAAGCCTCCGCCCTCAGTTCTCACTATGCAGCAGAAGCCTTAATGCCCAGGGGCATCCAACAAAGTTGGAGAACACAGGGCTGCCTCCCACCCTGGCCCCTCTGCTTCGAGAGGGGCGCTTCCTTCCCGGAAGTGGCACTGAGGACACACCAGCCCGTGAACAGCAGACCCACTCACGTGTACTCAGCAGCAGACGGGGCTCTCCGCAGGAGAGGGGCCGAGTAATGGTGCCTATCCCGGTGCTCCCACACCCAGCGCTGCACGGACGGCAAAGTCTGAAAACCTCAGAAGGGTTTTTCCTTCCTCCTTAGTGTTATTTTGCAATAAAGACAGATGCTCATGAGCTGAGGAGGGGTTGAAAATGGGTTACCACGCTATCACCCACTGTCATCTCTGCTTCCTGACACAGACTGGAAACCACAAAAACTGCCTTACAAACACGGCATATCCTCAGGTGCCTGACTGTGCGTCAAAAGGACTCTACTGCAAGCTCCCCAAACTGTCAGAATCGACCCTAATTGGGCCTCTTACCAAGTGCATAGGTAACACAGGGTCCAAAGGTCCACAGAGAGAACAGTAAGTGCTAAAACTTATCATGAAAGTGAATGTAAATATAGAGGTTTATATAAACAGGTATAAAATTCTCACCCGTGCTCCACAGCACTTGGTTCTTCTATTTTTGCACTTCTACCACCCAAGCTAATTATTCGTCTCTCAGCATCAACGGTTTGGGTTTTTTCTTTTAATTTTTGCAACCTCAGCCCCCAACAATATGTATGAGGTACTCAAGAGAATAATTAATTCCTACAGCTCTTCTGTCCTGCTGAGCCTCACTGACAGCCCCAGCAGCTTAGCCATCACTGAAATACCTGAACAGCTTGAAGGTCAAGATTCTGCATTTCCAAACACCACCGTCACCTCCAATCTAACTTCCAGTTCTGGTCTCCTGCAGGAAGCAGATCTCTCATCTACCCCTGATTCTCAGAGGAAAACTCAGAGGGATAAATCCATCAACCAAACTAAAGGTTGGGTAACCCCCAAACAATCTCTATGATGATGTAGGCTTCTGGTAAAAAGGAGACCCAAGGTTTACAAGGAAAGGACCTGAAATGCTGCTCTCGGATCTCTCCTTTTATAGAGACTTGGCTACTTTCCCAGGAGCTCAAGTTCCCTTTAAAATGTGTCACATGTATAACACGCGTGCATGCAGGGAGTTGTGAGGAGAAAGCCCAAGCAGAGACTTAAATACAATAAAGTGACAAGGCCATA
Source organism: Anoura caudifer (assembly GCA_004027475.1). Classification (NCBI taxonomy): domain Eukaryota; kingdom Metazoa; phylum Chordata; class Mammalia; order Chiroptera; family Phyllostomidae; genus Anoura; species Anoura caudifer. The sequence goes on along the minus strand of PVKU01001670.1, from coordinate 176,281 downwards.
AAACACTAAGACCTAAGACCTCCCCACCCAGAGAATCATGAGTAATCCCAGTTAGAATTATAAATACATTACTAGGTTTTCTCTGAAGTCATTTTCTCTTGGTCTGCATGTTTGGAGATACCATCCTGGGGAAATGTCTGTGAATTATAACTGGGGAAACGTCTATTACAACAGAGAATACCCCCCACCCCATCTACCTAGATCTCAAATATTCATCTTTCCCTTCACATCCATTTTCATTCTTCCACTTGGCTGCAAAAATCCATGTCAAAGGTGCTACACCCCGATCCCATACAATGTCGTCTGTTTGGTACCTGGTATGGCTAACTCCATTCTCCTCCCCGCAAACTCCCTGCTTCCAGCAGGGCCCACAGTACCTGCACCCACCTCCCCATCCGCGCCAACCGAGGCTGCAGCTGTGCCAGGCAGCAGGAGCACCCTCCAGGCTGGCGAGCCTGCCAGCTCAGCAAGGCGGAACTGGGCAGACCCTACTAGGACGGTGCTGTGGCTGGCATCCCACCAGCCTCCCGGGGCGAACGCCCAGGCAGTGCATACTGCCAGGACTTGGGCAATAACGGAGAGCCTGAATTCGGCTGCACCTGGGCCTGGATCCGAGCTCCACTCAATCCCCCCACCAACCCCTTACTTGGTGCTTCTTCCCCATCTCCCCGACCCCTGGCACCCTGCCTGGCCGGCTGGCCACCCAGGGGAAACAAACCAGCCAAGTGAGGGACTGACAGCAGGTCTCTGGAAAAGACAGCACACCTGTGACCCGGACCCCTTAATGGGTTGTCAGCTTCCGCACCCACTCACCTGCCCTTTCCCTGCCTCTCCGTTCACAACTTGGCAGGGGGCCTCCAGGCTCTCCCCCCTGCCCGGAAGCCCTGCAGGCTGTTAACCCCAGAGACCAGGGCCCACCTGCCCTAAGGGTCTTACACCCTTGGCACCTGATACAAGCCCCCTCTTGGGACACAGCCCCGTCCTCACCCGTGATTCCTTCCCCCAGGCGGTCCCACCCCTCGCAGCCAAACCAACCAAGTGGGAGAGGGACACACAGCATCAGATCCCACCATTTGGCCTTCTGTCCCCCAAAAGTCCAAGTTCTCCCTCTTGACTACCTCGCGTCCCTTCTTTCCCCTACTCCCACCTCCTTTCCCCACGTTCCTCGCCCAAATCCTCTCTTCGTGCGCCCAGTCCTTCCTTCTCACCTAGGGCCGAGGTCGCCGCTTCACGACCAACCTGCGGGTCAGGTGGCGCATGCGCCAGCCCGGCCCTGCCGCTCCATGACAACCCAGTAGTCGCCGGGTCTCCAACAATACCCCCGCCCCCCCCGGCCTCCCGCCCCTTTCTCCTCCCTCCGCCCCCGCGGTGGCTTCCTCCAGCCACGTGATCAGGCTCGGATGACCCAACACCATGGAGACTGCCCGCTGTTCTCCTAGAAGGGCCCTTGGAGGCGCACCCTGTTCCCGCCTCCGCCGGAACGTGAGCTCCGCACGCCGCTCAGGGAGCACGGACGCCCCGAAGAAGCTGGCGCTCTCTCCGCGGAGGGCGGATGCCTCTATGGTTATTTCCCAGGCCCTGTCGCCATTTTGTACGGGGGATTTTTAGCCTTGAGCACCTCGGGGTACGCTTTCCAGACGGGGTTTGGAGAAGTTTCCTGCGAACGTGCCGGGAAGCATGATTCTCTTGCGGGAGCGGGTGGAGATTGGCTAGGGGAACCGGTTCTCGTTTCGGACGCCACGACCCCGCTAGGGAGGGGGACCGGGACTGGCCATGCTGACTGGCACGCGAGCGCGTGGCAGCGGCGTCCGGCGTGGGCAGACAGGCGGACAGCCTCGCAGACGCTCGATCGGAGGGAGGCGTGCTCTGACCGCCCCCGCGCGGGTCACGTTTTTGCCACGCCTGTCTAGACGATTGGCTTACTTGCCCAGCTACTCCTCCAGACGCGCGGAAACGCAATCAGTATTTTTGTTGGATGATTTCATGTCATTAGATGTATGACTCATTTTGTCCCGTGGGACTGCCCGAGTTGCTGGGTTTTATATGGGTGCTGTTCTCACGCCAGCTCTTGGTGAAGCGACACAATGAAGACACCTGCAACCCCTAAAGAAATAAAGGGATTGGGATCGGTTGAAGTTGTGATGCTTTGAGTCAGTGAGAATTACTTCTTGGTTTAGAAAATATTCCTTTATTGGATAGAAAGGCACACAATTTAAAGAGGCTGACAGGAGGAGGCAAGTTCTAGAGCTGCCCTGTCCAATAGGGTAGCGCTGATTATTAGAGGGCGTTGCACTAATTAAAATAAAAAATAAAAAAAAAAGCTACTCAGCTGTTCAGCCATATTTTAAGTCCTCAATAACTACATGTGGCTACCTGGACTACTTTATTGGACAGCCCAGGTGATAGCGCACTGCCAGCATCGTAGAAAATTGTACTGGACAGCCCTGACCTGGATTATGGGCCGGGGAGAACTGGCCCTATGTAGGTAATCCAAGCCCAAGTGCTGCTAGGTCATAGTTAATTACGTCCTTTCGCACAGATAATGTTATTGCATTACTAGACATGAATGTATTTATCAGCATAAGCCCTACCAACAAAAAATTGAAAGCTGACAGCATGTAAGGCTTTTGTTTAGGGGCTGCAGGGAGTGCAAATGATAGTTAACAACTATCAAGTAATTAAGAGCCAGGCAACTTTACATGTATTCCCTTGCGATGCCTGCACAAATTATGAGGTTGGTGCTATTATATTCAGATGAAGGTACTGAAGTTTATGCCCATGAAATCACACCTGCTCAGCCTGGGATCCTAACCATTAAGCCATATGGCCTCTGGCCTCTTTTTGAGGTGGAATAAGAGTATTTGCTTCAAATACCTTAGAGTCAGGGCTTTCAAGATGGCAGCCAAGTAGGTGGGAGCTACACTCTCCTCCTGCTGGGACCAAACTGGAATTACAGCTAGTACATAGAGCAATCAACCTGAATAACCTGAATAGAGGTAACCAAGGATTTACAGAAGAAACCACATTGAGAGAGGAAGGGCAGGGACATGAAAAGGGCTGACCCTGCTCCCATGGACACCCCCCCCCCCCGCCCCGCCTGCCATGGGGAAGTGCTGAGATTCCACAGGGATATCTCAGCTGTAAAGCTGAGGGGGGGGGGGGGGGGCTTCAACCCCAAGCTGGCCTCCCAGATCCAGAGCACCAGAGCCAGGAAGAGGTGTCCACACAACATCTGCCTGTGAAAATCAGCAGGGATTCTGTTCACCAGGGAGAGACAAGTCTGCTGGAGACACAGGAGCCTCCTTGAAAGGCCAACACACAAAATCTCCTGTACAGCCACTCACTCTGAGCTCTGGCAGAGGGGTGGGCAGAGCAGACTGTAGTGTGAGGAGAGTGGGGTTTGTGGCTCTGGGCAGAGAGCTGAAGGGACAGCTGCCAGGATCTCTCTGCTGAGTCACTTTCCCACATCTTTCCTGGGTAGAGCACTCCCCTCTGTATGGCATCAGCCTGGGGCAATGCAATAGCCCTACTCTCGGAACTCCCTTTCACGCCACCCTGTGGAGCATGCACCCTGCTGAGGAGACAGCTACCTGGGCTGTGGTGTAGAGTCTGGGCAGTCTCAGGGAGTGTTAGTTACTGAGTGGTGTGGTTTTGAGGCAGGGGCCATTCCTCCACTGACTGGTGCCTCCTGCTTATGGGAGATTTGCTAGCCCTACTCTCCGGACTCCTGGCAGCCCCACCCTCCTGACTCCTTGTGGCTCCACCCTGCCAAGCTCTGGGTAGAATCTGGGACAGAGGGAGTTGTGTGGCTCTAGGGCAGGGCCCCTCCCCCTCATGGGAGATATACTGGCCCCACCCCCCTGACTCAGTGGCCCCATCCTGCTGAGATTGGGCTCCAGAGAGAATCTGGGACAGACTGAGTTGTGTGGCTCTGGGATGGGGTCATTTTTCTCTCAAATGTCTGATGGTGCAGAGCCCTCCCTTCAAAAGGCCAAATCTTGGTCCGTTCCAGCCTAGTAAACTCTGCTGGCCTCACCTGGATGACTCCCTGAGACCCCCTTGCCTCACCGCAAAGGTGTGCAAGCATCCAGCAGGTGGCAGCTAGACTTGGTATACTCTAGGACATTTGCTTAGTGGCCTCAACTCAGCACTGGCCTCAAGTTTAAACCTGTATCAAGCTGATGAACACCACTGGTCCCTACCTGCTGACTCACTGAGAATGTACCTTATGCAATAAGGTTGAATACAACCAGAGGCTGTTTCAGTGACTGAGCCTAACAGCAGGAAGAGGTGGATCCCAGGGTGCCTTAGGCTTTAGCTGACTTGTCCCTGGGCTAGTGCTTGTAAAAGCCAGCATTGGTGCACAGCTTGACCCTTTCTGCACTTACTCAGGCCCAGCAGAGGCAGCCACAAACTGGATTGCTTTGTAGCTCCAAACAGGTTGCCCAGGGCCAGTCACAGCAGTGTCGGACACTGGTCTGCACCAGTTTCTCCCAAGAGGCTCCCGAACCAACACACCCTGTGGCCAGCTTTAGACATGATTAGAGCAGGATCCAAGTAGTTCCACAAGTGGCATATCCAAAGAGGGATCTTGGCAGGCGCCAAACCCTGCTGAGGTGAATTTGGCTTTGTGTGGTCAGAACCACCTGCACAGTAGCTGATACAAGCTGGGTGGGGTTGGTCCTCCCAGTCACAGGGCAATAGCAATCAAGACTCAGTTATAACCAGAGGGCCCATGTGACCCACACAAGGGACCCTCCTGGAGCATCCAGCTCAGGTGACCAAGGAGACTGCGTCACTAGGTCACAAAGGACCCTTACTACATAAGGCCTCCCTACCAAGACGGGAAATCATAGCAGATCTCCTTAGTACATAGAAATGAACACAAAGAAGCAGCCAAAATGGGGAGACAAAGAAACATGCTCCAAATGAGAGAACAAGAGAAATTGCCTGAAGAAGAGCTAGGTGAAAGGAAGGCAAGCAATTTATCAGACATAGAGTTCAAGAAAAAATGGTTATATGATTATAAGGATGCTCGTGGAACTTGGTGAGAGCTACAAAATCATGAAAAAGGACATCGAAACAACAATAAAAAAGAGCCAGTCAAAAATGAAGAATGCAATATCTGAAATGAAGAATACACTAGAAGGAACGAACAGTAGGTTGGATGGAGCAGAGGATTGAATCAGTGATTTGAAAGACAAGGTAGCAGAAAATACCCAATCAGAGCAGCAAAAACTTTTTAAAAATTTAAAGTGAGGATCATTTAAGGGACCTTTGGGACCACATGAAGCTTAAAAACATGCCCATCATCTGCATCATAGGGATACCAGAAGGATGAGAGGGAGCAAGGGATTGAGAACCTATTTGAAGAAATAATGACTGAAAACTTCCCTAACTTGGTGAAAGAAAAAGACAAGTCCAGGAAAGAGAGAGAGTCCCAAATGAGATGACCCCAGAGAGGTCCACACCAAAACACGTAATAATTAAAACAGCAAATACCTTAGAGTCTGATGTAGGAAATAAAGGCATACTATAATACTGTAATAGTTGTAAACTATAATACTATAATAGTTTATTATACTATAATAAACACTATGACAGAGAATGTAACAAGTGCCAGAGGATTCTGACCAAAATCTAATTAATAAAATCAAAGGAATGAAAAATAACCTTCAGCTTGTTTTTGTTGTTGGAAGAGGAAGAGACCAGGAAGTAAAGTTTTAAGAAGGACAGATGAAAGCTGGATTTACAGTAATGGAGGTGGTTAAGAGTATACTGTATACCAGACAAAAGAGAGGAAGTAAAATAAGCAAAAGCATGAGGGCTATTTTAGTCCTCCAAAGGTGCTACTAAGTCACACTTCCTTGATTTTGCCTGTCTCAGGAGCACACAGCAATGCTATGTGAAGAACTTGAATTTCAAAGACAAGTTTGGTATTGGAACCAATTAAATCAGACCAATTTACTGCTAGCATGATTTTTATTGAGGTACTTTATGGTTCTGTATGATTAAGCAACTCATGAAAATGGATATGTTTCTATAGCCAAACCAACGTAAAAAATTTTCTTCCTTTCTTAGTTAACTCACCAGGGTTTGAAATCATCTTCTTTGTTGATAGTTTCCTGAGGCCGTAAGTTCTTTCATCTTTGCTGTCACACTCTTGTTTAGGCTGAGGTTCCCACAATGGAGAGTGGGTTTCAAAGCATCGATTCTTCTTGCTCTGGAGTCCTTTCCAGTTGAAGTCCTCAGTACCAGTTGTGGTTAAGACTCATTTACCACCACCACTGCCAGCAGGGGGAGACCTGCTCCCTTCAATGCCACGCTTAGGGATTGATTTATTTTCCTTTCTACTGTCATGGAGAGCCACAGACCAGGTCAGAAACCGAACCTCCACGGAGCCCACTTCATTCGGTTGTTACCTGCCGTGTCCATGTCAGGGTTTGAGTTTTCGGTCCTGCGTAGGATGCCCTCAACAGTTAACTTTGTGCTGAGTGTTATTCAAAGACATTTTAAAGATTTTATTTATTTAGTTTTAGAGAGAGGGAAAAGGAAGGAGAAAGAGAGGGAAAGAAACATTGATAGGTTGCCTCTCACATGCCTGCATTTGAGGACCTGGCCTGCAACCGAGGCACATGCCCTGATGGGGAATCGAACTAGAAACCTTTTGGTTTGCAGGCCGGCACTCAGTCCACTGAGTCACACCAGCCAGGGCTCAAAGACATTTTAAAGTAGTATACAATATAATTTTAAATATTTATAAATATTATTTTAATATTTAAAGTTGAATTTAGTCCTGGCTGGTGTAGCTCAGTGGATTGGCTGTGAACCAAAAGGTTGCAGGTTGGATTCCCAGTCAGGGCACATGCCTGGGTGGTGGGCCAGGTCCCCAGTGGGGGCCATGTGAGAGGCAACCACACATTGATGTTTCTCTCCCTCTCTTTTTCCGTCCCTTCCCCTCTCTCTAAAAATAAAGAAATAAAATATTTAAAAATATATTTAAATTTGAATTTAAAACAAGTTATTTTTAAATTATTAAAAAGTAATTAGCATAGTGTAATAGCAATGAAAGTATTCAAAAGATCTAGCCTCAAATCCTAGGTCTTCCCAATATCATTTTTTAAAAGAAGGAGCGTTCCAACATGTTCCCCCACATATACACAGGAGGGAACATGGATGATAATCTCTATCTAAAAATGGAGTACTTTCTGCTTCATGAAAAATTCATTGCATTTTTTTTTTCAGTTTTGCTGTGGACCAGTGGAAACATCACCACGCGGGCCAGCATCAGTTCCTGGCCCAACATCTGGGAACCACCTATTTAATTTTTCTGAACCTTACGTTGGCCAGCTATAAAATAGTTATCGTCTAACCTGGAGGTAGCCTCATTAGTGCTAACCACTTTACAGTCTTTGAAGAGGGTTTGATGGCATGGTAAGCGTGTGCACGCACCAGAGTCCCAGAGCCATGAGCCAGTGAGAGAAGAGGCAAAGGGCGCCAGCCTGCGCCTGGGCGAGGGATCTACCCGAGCTGTGTCCCAAGCTGGCAGGCACAGAGGTAGAAGAGACAGCAAAAGGCATGATCTTTTTTCCCGTCGCAGTCGGATGACTAGACCCCCACTGGCCAGGTTGGTTCTTAGGGGATATCTGGAAGAGCAGGAACAGTGAAGGATGACTTTCAGGTTACAGTCGGGATGTCAATATACAGGCTCAGGTTTGATTCCAGGAGCAATAGAACCGCGTCCCCCCCCCCCCCAATAGCTCTCTGTCTTCTTGCCAATACGTGAAATTCCTTTATGTATAACTGCTGGATGTGCACATGCTCTGGAACCCACTCCCTGTCATTGGAGGCTCTTTACATTCAGAGCATTTGCTTAAGAATGTCCCAGAATCCTCCTCCCTGACATTTGATTTGGCTCCTGGCTGAGTCTGTTTGGGATTCTATAAAGAAAGTTATTAAACCTGGTAGTCAGTAGAGGTGACAGATGTGGTGGCTTCACTTTGCAGACTGACACTTGCCCAGGACCTTCACACACCAGCACCTGGTAGGCAGGGCGGGTATTTCTGACAGGCTTCGCTCCACAAGGTTGGCCAGCTTGTTTAAATCAACATCACACCAGATTGAATAAATGGGCACCAGATGTTGGGTTGAAGCTTTGCCCAGTTGTTTATCAAAATTGCCTGGTTGATTTTGTCTTGATACAGAATCTGCTTTCTCTGTAACTGATTGCCTGATCCCAGAGTCCAAGATCTCAAAGTTAATTTCAAATAGGAGACTGAAAAGTAATTTCCAAAGAAGACCTAAAGATGTTCTTGGGAGTAGGGGGAGGGCAAATATTCTTTTTTAAATGTTTATTTATTGATTTTTAGAAAGAGAGATTGAGAAAGAGAGAGAAAGGGAGGGAGAGAGAGATTTGTTGTTCTATTTATGCATTAGTTGCTTTTTGTATGTGTCCTGACTAAGAATTGAAGCCTCAACTTTGGTGTATCTAGATGACATACTAACCAACTGAGCTACCCAGCCAGGGCTCAAATATTTTTTATTTAAAAAAGATTCATGCCCTGGTTGGTGTGGTGCAGTGGATTGAGTGCTGGCCTGCAAACTGGAGGGTTGCTGGTTCAATTCCCAGTTGGGGCGGGTGCCTGGATTTCGGGCCAAGTCTCTCATGAGAAATGTGTGGGAGGCAACCATACATTGATGTTTCTCTCCTTCTGTTTCTCCCTCCTTTCCCCTCTCTCTAGAAGTAAATAAATAAATTTTTTTAAAAAATTCAGGGGCCAGGTAGCTCAGTTGGTTAGTGTGTTGTCCCAATATGCCAAGGTTGCAGGTTTGATCCCTGGTCAGGGTACATATAAGAATCAACCAATGAATGCACAAATAACTAGAACAACAAATCAATGTTTCTCCCTTCCTCTCTCTCTCCAAAATCAATATGAAAAATTAAACAAAATTTAGGGGAGATGGTTCTTTTGGAATTTCATGTGGAAAAGATGAATCCCCTTAGCCTCCCAAATCTGAAATGGAATTTAAAGGCTTAGAGACAGACTTTATTCATTCTCCAGTGCTTCATCCTGTTTCAAAGATAACGATGCCAATATCTGAAGTGGAGCACAGTCTTTACAAGGCAGCTCATTTGCCTAAAATGTCTGGGAAATCACATCCAATCAAAGAAATTACTAGGAGCATTTTCTTCAGGTATAAAAAAGTGTGGTTTATTCATCCAGAACTTCGGTTTCTTTGAGATGTCCAGGGTCCCTTTTAAGGCTTAAAAGGCTGCTTTTATCTGGTGCAATCTCATCCCAGCTGGAATCATGGGACGTGCTGTTCGGCAGCACTTATTGAATTGACAGCCGTCCACGTGCAGAAATACAGTACTTTTGGTCTCCTGCTTTGTGGGCAGGATAACCCACAGGATGGGTAAATCCAAAGAAATTCACAGGGATGCCTCATGCTAATAGTTTAATGAAAATTTCCCTCCAGCACTTTCTGACAGGGCACTGGGATTTTCTCCAGTGTCACCACACTTCAGGAGTGATTGTGTCATCCAGGTCCAGGTGTTCTCGGCTGTCCTTTACCTGTTGTCTCTTCATGTCACATATAGCCAAGAAAGCAGTTGACAGGTTCATTTCTATTACACAGGGAATTACCAAGTGGTTGCCTAGCAACTCACACAGCGCAATCAACAAGGCCTCTGTTGTGGAATGTAGAGTGGTTGGCTTGCATTCAAGAATGACTGTATTTGCATATTTCTTTTGAGCTTCTAGAAAAATAGGTATTTCTCTTAGACTTGAGGCTATTAAAATGGACTTTCGTATTGCTTTATCCTAGTGTTCATTTTATAGTATCCCATTATCATAAAAAATGACAATTATCTGATCAAATTATTAATACAGCCATTGCTTCAAGTAAATTCAATTCTGTAAGCATCTTCAATGTGGATACTGTAAGGCATTATAAGGATAAACAAATATGGTCCCTGTCTCAGGGAACTGATAAGTTTAATATATGGATATAAATCATTTGTTTACACATGTGAAACAGCTATGGTGTGTATGTAAAATAAAGGTATTTTTTATTTTAAAGAGTTCCTGTGTGAGTGATCAAAGGATTTTCACTTTTATTTAGATCCTTCCTTTATAGCTTACAGCAGCGATCCGTTCAAAAACCTGCAATCAGTTCAAGATCAGTTTTAAGACAGCACTCCTGTTGGAATCTCAGTAATTAACAGCTGTTAAACAGCTCTCGATGGCGTCTGACTCTGGCGGCGGTGTCGCGGTGTCGGTAGGATGGGCTGCAGTCTTTCTGCGTAATTGCTGCGGAGGTGTTCGCAGCCTCCCCACCTCTGTTTCACACGTTCCAGTTTAAAAGTCCCTTGTCTTTCTTTGTCTACTTTGCAGCAGTGCCAGGGCTTTTGGAAAGTTTCGGATCTTGACTTAAGGAGTCTTTTGATCACTTGAGCTAAGTTTTTGCTCGCTGGGGGAAGCTGCGGCTACACAGAGCCTGGGGTTTGACCAGCCCCTTTCCCTTGAGTCGATAAACCTGGTGGGTTGGTTTGGCATCTTTTCACCAGGAAGGTGGCAGGGCCCGGTGTGAAGTAACTGTGCCTCGCAGCACTGGTGCCCAGTGCTGCCCACACTCCTGAGATGCGCCTCCTCAGTGCGCCGCACGGGGAATCCACAAAGAAAAGAGGAAGCTCTTACGGGTCCTTGTACGGTGGCCCCGGAATTCTCGATGCCGCCCTTTGTTAGTGCTCTTGTTGTTCTCTGCCTGCCCCTCACATCCCCTTGCAGGACCTGCCTCTGCTCGTTTCTTTCACCATCCAGCTCGCTCAGACCCTTTGCCATTCCCGAGGAATCATTCAGACCTCTTGTCTTCACTCAGAGCACCGGACCCAAGGTCAGGCAGAAGGGGACAAGGGAAAGAGGCTGCAGGAGACCAGTCCCTGTATAGGAATGTTTCCTGTGCTTCCTCATTTCACCCTCCTAACAGCCGTGCAGCCCCTTGTGGCCGATTCCACAGACGAAGCTCAGGGAGTGCTGACACGTGTTGCCCTAGGGAGGCCTGACACTAGAGGACTCCTGTCTCGAGGTAGCTTTCCACCTATGATCAAACCAACCAGCATGTATGATGTACTGTGGACCTTCCAAGAGCCAAGGACTCGGGAAAGAGTAAGACGCAATCTCTACCCCTGAGAAGTTCACAGATCGGTTTTGTCGAGTGCTGTAAGGAAGACTGGGAGCAGAGACAGAGCAGTGAATTCAGGAAAAGAGAGAGAGAGAGAGAGTCATTTGGAGTACATCTGGGAGGCTGGCCGACAAGGCAGGCCTCTCACTTTACCTTTAAAAATAGGCCTCGTCCTGGCTGGGCAGCTGAGTTGATCGGAGTGTTGTCCTGATCACCAAAAGGATGTGGGCTCCATCCCCTGTCAAGGCACATACCTAGGCTGCGGGTTTGATCGATCGGGGAGTGTGTACAGGAGGCAACTGATCGATGTTTCTCTCTCTCTCTCTCTCAAATCAATAAACATATCCTTGGGTGAGGATTTTTAAAAAATGGACCTAGAGTAAAGAATCTGTTTCCCTTTGATATTGGGAAACCTTTTATTGCTCCAAACTAAACCCTTTATGCAGCTGTCAAAATAGCAAAAATTCTTTGCCTAATAACCTAGTCATAGAAGCCCTTAGCAAATCATATTTGGTGTTTGTCCTGACATAGAATAAAACTATTTGTTTTTCTCCTACCCCCGAAGCCTGCCCCCCCCCCCCCCCCCCGCCCCACAACTGCACTTGGAAGGAGTCTGCCCTGTAAGTGTCTTCCACAGTCACTTCTCTGAAGACAGGGTTTCTGAAGTTCACTGCCATGCGGAAGAGGAGATGAAGCGCAGTGTTTCACAACACCGCACTGCCAGGCTTCACCAGTCTGGGGGTGCCCGTGAGGTCAGATTGACATCCATACCTAGATTTCTTTAACTCTGAGCTTCTCTGGAAGGTCTGTAGAACTCTCTGCTCGCCCTCCACCCCTACCAACTCTTCCTTAGTTATTTCTGGAGGCCCCTGAGCTATGTTCCATGGATTCAGGGGCAGACCCTCCCCATTGGTGGTCTAACTCTTCATATCCCCTTAAAGGGGGTGTCTCATCAGTGCACGTGTCCTCTCTAAGAACACTGCTCTTATAATGCTCCTCTGGTTGTCCCGCTGGGCATGGCATCCTCTTCCAGGGTCACCCAAAGCCACCAGCTTGCCAGAGTGGAGCAGGGGATGGAGCAGTGGGGAACAAATGAACTTCCCGCCAATTGGCTGCACTTTCTTACCTGTTTTTGTCGGTTTTGTCCCAAAGCAAAACTGCTTGTATCTTTAGTTGCTCAAAGGTTTACGTCATTACTCCTCTTCCTGTTGCCACCCTAACTGTTCCCTCGCTCAGGTCAGGATGGGGAGGACAGCTCACCAGTTCCTTCCATTACTCTAATCTTTGTCCCCAGGAGCTGTGCACCCAAACAAAAATGCCCACAAACAAAACAAATGAAATAAAACCTTTCTATTTCAATAAAAATAAAAGTCTGTCCATTTTTAAAAAAAATATTATTTATTTACTTTTTAGAGAGAGGAGAAGGGAAGGAGAAAGAGGGAGAGAAACATCCATGTGTGAGAGATACATCGATCGGTTGCCTCTCACGTGCCCCTCACTGAGGACCTGGTCCGCAACCCAGGCATGTGCCCTGCCTGGAAATTGAACCAGACACCTTTTGGTTTGCAGGCGGGCACTCAATCCACCAAGCCACACCAGCCAGGGCAAAAAATAAAAATGTGTCAATTGATGCAAGTAGATACTAACACTATACTGGGCTGGGATCGGGGGGTCGGGGGGAGTATTTCATAAACTCCATGAGGCAAAGACTACCCCCACGAGGGATGTGATGCACGAGAGCTCCCACCTCATGGACAGTCTGTGAGAACGCCATTTGAAGAGAAGTTGGTGTGGTTGCAGTCCAACACTTGACACTGTTTTGTCAAACAGCATTTTTGCTCTATAAGAATTTTGTCTGTAAACTCTAAGACTCTAACCCACTCCCTTACACCTCCCTGACCACCCCCCCCCCCCACCAAAAAAAAAAAAAAAAAGAAAGAAAGAAAGAAAACCAACAAACACAAAACAAAGTATTTGGATCCAGGGAATGCAAAAGGCAAAGCTAGACATGGGATTGCCCTAAATGTGACTTTACAGCCTGGTGGACAGAGCCAGGCTGTGGCATTAACAATCTCAGTAGAGGCCAGGCTCTGTCGCCTACAAGCCGGGGTCCCCTGAGAAAGTGAGTCCCTTTCTCTCCCTGAGCTGCTATTTCTCCTCTCTGAAATGGAGCGATGATGATGTCGGCCCTGCTTTCCGGGCTGAAAGGATAGGATGAAATGCTGCAGGTGAACGTGCTTTGCAAACAGTGAACTGTTTGTTTTCTCTAAGGGTAAGCTGGAAGAAGTCACAGAGGCTCAGTCACATCCAAGTGGCCTTCATGGGCTGCTGCGGTCTTTCCCAGGGCTGGCTCTGTGCCTACACATCATGCCACCTTATGTCTCTGGCACAAAAGGGAGGCCTGGAACGGACAGGACCCATCCTGATAGATTACCTCGTCTAAGGCACGGTGGGAAACAACCCAGCCTGGGGCAGCCAGCCTTGAAACCAGAGGGAACGGGAATGCCCGCGACTCGGTGAATGTGCGCATGCTCACTGCCACTGAGCGTCAAATCCCCTTTCCCACCGGGAACCAGCTCTTCTGAACCACCTTTCATTTCAGAATCATTGCTCTGTTTTCCCCGACAGCATCATCCTTCATGCCAAGAGCATATCTTTTTTTTTTTTTTGTAATCTTCTTTTTGCAGCCTATCTTAAAAGAGTGAGTAATTCACTACTAACTCTGGGATCTTTTCCAAGCCGCAGGCACTCTTTCTCCAAGTTTAAACGCTGGCACTTGCTTGATTTTACCAGAAGGATCCTGCATGTGCAGGAAGTGACAAACAGCAACACTGCCAAAACCAGGGAGGGCAGAGCCCCTGCCTGGAGCCCACTGACCACCAGCACAAACATTTATTGTAAAAGAAAAGGAATGACACGGTGTGTCATGGCCTTGGAAAGTCCGGCTTGTGTCACTAAATAGGCATGACTTTGGCCATAATGGGTCTCTCCCAAAGACCCAAGACCAGCAACAAAGATTGCTCTAGGTCTAGGCATCCCTCACCGTCTCCCAGACTTTGGGCTGGATCCGCGGACCTAAGTGGGGAGCTCTGAAGCCCTCCACATCGGATGGTGATTGGAGTTAGAGTAGTAGATGGATGAGCTATTTTGTTGTCGCTCTTCAGGCTTGGCCTTAGCTTGATTTTGATATAAAGATTTTGCTGATGCAGGATCTTGTCCCACTGCCCACTCAGAACCTTCTCCCTTTTGCTGTTTCCATATAATATTTGGCCTGTTACCCACCCATTCATGGCTCCTCTGGCTCATGGTATTGCGGCAGCCATCAACTTCCCAATTGCACGTGCAAAGGGTCGGTCCAGGGTTAGCGGCCGCAGTGCCGGACTTGTGCTCTTGTTGCCGGGAAAATGGGACTTTCAGTGACAGGGCCTGCCCAAGGTCTGGAAAACAAGTCAGCAACTAACTTCGCCCCATCTTCAAGTGGTGAAAGAAACTGTAGAAACCGGCTTGTATGGTCTAAGTGTATTCTAAGTTCAAACTCAAGTGTTCTGTTACCCTTGCTACTTGTTTAAATATCCCTCTTCCAACATTAGTTTTCCCCAGCAGGGGTATCTGTGCCTGGAAACACATAGAATCTGTATCAAATGAAGACAAAACATCACTTCTGTGCAATATGCAATTTCTGGAACTGGGGCTGAACTTCAGTAAACATCAAACAATTTTTTCAAGATTTTATTTATTTATTTTTAGAGAGAGGGTAAGGGAGGGAGAGAAACATCAATGTGTGGTTGCCTCTCACGCAACCCCCACTGGGGACCTGGTCCACAATCCAGGCATGTGCCTGGACTGGGAATTGAACCAGCAACTCTTGGGTTTGCAGGCTGGCACTCGATCCACTGAGCTACACCAGCCAGGGCAGCATCAAACAATAGATAGGCTGCAATAAAGGCAAATAAAGGCTAAAACAGAACATTGGCACAGTGTTCAAAAGAATGTTATGTGTCGGGTGTTTAGTCCACAGAATGGTGTGATGCTCTTGTTTTCTTATGGTGGGAGAATGAAACTATGAAGAGGTGGTTTCTGGGTCTAAACAGGAAGGTGTAGTGCTTAGCCACAAAGAAGAATCTTCGTGTGTGTAGATTGGATAATAAATGCATAAGCAGGTCTTTCTCTACCCATTACTCTAAATCTTCACTGATAAACCACCATACCTCATATGCACTTATGAATTTTGTAATGCATTAATTTTAAAATAATTTGTTTATATAGACAGAATCTCCACAAACATACTTTCTTGGGGCCTGACTTAAGGTGGCTCTTGATGACCACCACCTGGCCAATGGCATGTTGGATTTGAATATGTTAGAATATGAAAAATGTATCTTAAAAGAGTTGAAAGGCAATAATTTAGCAGCTTAGAAAAGATAGAAATTTGCCCTGGCT
This sequence comes from Anoura caudifer, assembly GCA_004027475.1. NCBI lineage: Eukaryota > Metazoa > Chordata > Mammalia > Chiroptera > Phyllostomidae > Anoura > Anoura caudifer. Next base: position 160,657 of record PVKU01001670.1, on the reverse strand, counting down.
GGTGTGGCTCAGTGGATTGAGTGCCAGCCCATGAACCAAAGGGTCACCAGTTCAATTCCCAGTCAGGGCACGTGGCTGGGTGCAGGCCAGGCCCCCAGTACGGGCTGCACAAAAGGCAACCACACATTCATATTTCCCTCCCTCTCTTTCTCCCTCCCTTCCCCTCTGTCTAAAAATAAATAAATAAATAAAATTTTAAAAGAAATTTCTTTCTTTTTTACTTGAGGTACTCATCCTAGCTGGAAGGAGGCTCTGACCCCTGGTCATTCAGAGGTCCAGGTTCCTTGCATCTTTCTTTGCCATTCCCTGGCTCATCCTTTTCACTTGCTTGGTCAAAACTGGATCTCGGGCAAGTTCTGATCCAAGGGAAAGGGAATGAGTGTGGATTGGGCAGGCCCACTATCTTAAGGCCCAAGCCATCTATCCTGTCCCTATAGCACAAAGCTAATCACATGGTCACACTTAGCAAATGCCGTACCCAGCTTGGGAGCTATGGGCCCAACTACAAATGCCACTGGGGAAGAAGAAGAGGAAGAACCTTGAAGGAACTACGTCTTGGCAGCCTATTTGAATGGACTATCTCGGTGGCTAGTTTGTCCTAGAGAGAGCTTTTATTTGTCACCTGGAGGTTGATTTGAATAATCACAGCACAGGCTTTGTTCTGCCATTCATCAAAGTCCTGCTTGCACTGAAAATCCACCACCTTGATGGATTTAACAGCAATAAGCTTCTTTTTGGTAGAAAGACGCTGGTAGCTATTTGTTGCTTTTTGTTATCCAGAATCCTTTCACCTATCCTCCGGTAGTTGTACCCTGATTTTCCCTTTGGGAACCCCCACTTTTTAATCTTCAAAGTGCTACACTCAGAGGTGACTCTACTCCCAGATCCTGGGGCAGACATGAGACTACAGCCTGGCCAGTGAGGCCCTCCCATTCCTCGCCATGGCGTGTGGCTTGGTGATGGACCCCCGACCATATCAGAGCCAATGGGGGATAATGGGAATTTTGCTAGGACTGTGGGGAAAAAAACACTCCACATTGTTTTCTCCATCAGTCTGAAATCTGGGAAGGCACGAGGCTGGAGCGCTGGAAGCCAACCTGGCCCTTAGAAGAAGAGAAGATGGAGAAGAGCGGGATCAAGAGAGAAGATGAAACCAAGTCCTGGTGATAATTGTTTGATCCCTGGGTCAAGCTATGCCTGCCTTCCTGGTCTTCTCAGTGACCCGAGACAGCATCGGCCCCCTTTCAAGTCGTGTAGAGTTGAATTTTCTGTCACTTAGTGCAACCAAGGGAGCACTAACTGATGTAAGGGCCACATAGACTCGGGCTTTTTTTTTTTTTTTTTTTTGCATGGAGTGCAAATTCCCTTGGGATGTGTGTGGTCCAGCTCCATCCTGCATCTCCTGAGCTGTCTAGTCACTGAATGGACACCGCTCCTGGCCAGTGGCTCTCAACCAAGAATGATTTTGCCACCCAGGGATATTTGGCAGTGTCTGGAGGAGTTTTAATTGTCACAATGAGGAGGGAGAGCAGGGGAGTGGCGCTACTGGCATCTCGTGGGTGAAGGCCAGCATTGTCCTGAACGCCCTATAACACCCAGGGCAGCCCCCACAACAGAGGCTTGTCCAACCCAAAATGTCTTGCTGAAGTTGTGAAGCCCTGCTCTAACCCCACACGGAGCTTGGACTCCCTGGAGTTACTCCCCCTGAGAAACTGGGCTTCCTGAAAGGGCTGTGTTCTCCCATGAAAGGCCTCACCCTGAGACTCTCCTGGCTCATCCATCCCAGACAAAGTGACAGCAACTGGTTTGTGATTAAGCTCTTCGGGAAGCCGATCCGAGAGTGCTGTCATGGCCTGGCTGGGGCTGGGATTGCTTCTTGGCACCAAGGTCTGGACGAGAGAGAAACGAGTGGCCCGGTGATAGATTATTTAGGGCCTAGCATCTTTTAATGAGCATCGGAGCCCTTTCTCCAACAGACTAAAAAACTAGGCTTGTTTAGGTCTTGAAATAACCACTGTCACAACGAACGCAGTAAATTCTTTTTACTAAATTATAGAGAACCAGCGTCTACACTCCCTGAAGACTTGGTGCTGGGGAAGGCAGGCTTTTCTAGAAGCTCCATGCAGTGCCCCAGCTTTCCAGGCTCCCAGCCCCACATGCAGCCCAGCGTCTGCTCAGAGCTCCCTGGAGTGTCTGGTCAGCAGACCTGCGACTCTCTGCAGAGCCCCAGCTCCTGCTGGACCTAGTGCCTTCTTTCCAGGGTGACCCTACTTTACAAAGCCTGACTCCTAAAACAGACCAGAGGCAGCCTTTTTTCTATCTTTCTTTTCTTTTCTTTTTTTTTTTTTCAGTAGTAACAAATAATAAGGTACTTAAAGGACAGATCAGACCACAGCTCCAACATCCCTGGGGAATCAAAAAAATTTTTTTTGAACTTTCCTTCCTGGTGCTCTCTCCTGGTTTTACCCCAACCCCTCCCCCACTTAGTTGGCTTAGCATGAGGATTTCAAAAAACAACTAGTGTTCCCAGGGCTGTGTCCTCCCAGGAACCTTTCCTGCTGCTCTTGCAGCCCGCTGACCTCATGCCTGGCCTCCCCCTCAAGGGTGAATTCAGGCCAAGATAGGGTGAGGAGTTCGAGGGTGTGGGTGTTTTGCCTGGGGACAAGGAGTCCTTTTTTTGTTGTTATTGTTGTTGTTCTTGGTGTTATTTCCAGAAGACAGAAAGAGAAAAATAGCAAACATTTTTCAGTTCTGGACAAAAGCCGAGACAGAAACTGCAGGGGGTGGGTAGGGAATATGAAACTTCCCGGGAGAAAGCTTGAGCTCAGCGAAGTGGATCTACGGACCGTGGGATGTGATCAAGGCCACTCCGTGTTTGCCTCTCCCTGGTTCACTTGAACTGTCAGGGGTGGGGGTGGGGGTGGGGGGAGGAAAGTCCAGCCCACCCCATGCCTCTTCTGATCAGGCTCAGGTATGCTCATTTTGTGTCACAATCCACTGAGGATTCAAGCATCCGGTCATAGACGGACAACACTCCTCTTCCCTCAGAGACCAGTCTTCCTCCCCCGCCCGGCTGAGGCCTGGGCCTGGGGTGTGCGCCTCCGGGGGTGGGGTTGAGGTAAGGGAGGCTTTTGTCTGTTTCCTTACCTGATGGCTGCCCCGCACCCCCACGCCCACCCCAAATGCTGGTTGTTTTTAGGATCGAAGGGGGAGAAGTGAAGGGAACAGAGAAGTGGGGCAATTCTTCTTTGACTGCTTGGGGAGAGCTCTCAAGTTCTCCTGAAGTTCCTGGTCTGCATCTCCTTTCTAGGTGATGACTTTTTGTTTGTTTATTCATTTATATTTATTGATTTGAGAGAGAGAAACATTGATTTGTTGTTCTGTTTATTTAGGCATTCATCAGTCGATCCCTGAAGGGCCTGACCAGAAATGGAACTCACAACCTTGGTGTATCGGAAAGTCACCCCACACAGCTGAGCTGGCTGGCCAGGGCCCGGGCAAGGACTTTTGATTCCCTCTTCAGCCTCTAGGAATCCAGAATCTCCTTCCAACTTCTTCCTGCTGAGATCCCTTTGTCCCTCTAGGAACTTAACTAACCCTGTTCTGGAATTCTTGCCCCACAGGGCTGCCTCTGGTCCAGGGGAACACTCACAGGACTCCTGCCCCAACCCCAGCGGCCCCTCCCCTTGGCACAGGCCTAGGGCCCTCACCTCTGCAGGGCTTCACAGAAGCCCGAGTCACAGGCTTGAGATGGAGATGGCAGGACCTCTGACCCTGTTGGGGGTGGGCTTCACTCTCTCAGAAGTTTTTTCTACTTACAAAGCCTCCCCTTCTTTCTCCACAGTCTGACCTTTTTTATATGCTTGATAGGCTGAGGGGCCCAAGTGCTGGACAACCGGTTCTTTGCTCACCGAGTCCTTTGTAAATACCGTTACGGGACCAGTCTCACACTCAGGGTGCTATCGACGTATGTTGCCAGCCTGCCAGATGCCCCCCAGTGACAGGGCCTCCTGACGTGGAGGAGACCACACCCCATGAACAGGGCTGGCCCTTGTGCAAGGCACACTAGCTATTGCAGAAATGATAGTGCGGAACTTCCGAGGTTGGGTTGTTGTTGTGGGTTCAGCCGTGTACCCCAAGAAGATACATTGAACTCCTAACCCCCAGGAGCTGTGCGTGTGACCTCACTGGGGAGTAGAGTCTGTGCCGATGTAGCCAAGGTCACACTGGATTAGGGCAGGCCCTGAGTGCGATGGCTGGGGTGTGTTATGAGGAGAGAGGGACACAGAACAGACCGGGGCGACACAGGGGCGGAGGTGAAGACGGAGGCAGAGTTTGGGGAGGTGCTGCCACAAGCCAGGGAACGTCTGCGGCCACCGAAGACCAGGAAAGGCCAGGAAGCTTGCTCCCCTACATCCTTTGGAGAGAGTGGCCCTGCTTAAACCTCAATTTCAGACTCTTGGCTTCCAGGACAGTGAAAGAGCGAATATCTGTTATTTTAAGCCGCCCTGTTCACGGTACTTCATTACGGCCGCCCTAAGAAACCAGTCTAGTCATACTAGGCATCAGAATTCCTCCTTGCTCTCACTGGACTCGCTCACCCTGCAGGAGGCCAGCTGCCTTGTCGGGAGGCTACCCAAGCAGATCTGTGGGGAGGTCCACCTGGCACGGAGGGAAGTGAGGCACCCTGTGGACAGCCAGTACCCGCCTGTCCCCATGTGAAGGAGCGGATCGTGCAGTCCCAGTCGGCAGTTGACTGCTGCTGCCTTAGAAACCGGAAGCCAGCATGCCCGGTGAAGCCGTTCCGTGGTTCCTGACCCACAGAAAGTGTGAGCTGTTACATGTTCACTGCTGTTTTGAGCACCTAAGTATTAGAGTCATCGGTTGCGCAGCCGTAGATAACCAATACTCATATGGGTGATATGGAGGCCTCAGGTAACCTGTAGTGAGAAGAGTTGCGTTTTATAATTCACACATGGCACTTAGAATGGTCAGGAGCCCCAGTACCATTCCCTCTGGGGACGTTTCCAGCAATGGGCACCTTCCATGTGCCAGACGCTGTGTTAGGGTCTGGGGCTATAGAGGTGAGCATTCCTGCTCATGGCTGGTGGCCTGCACGGCTCTCCCTCTTCCAGTAGACATAGGCAAGAAAGGCTACGCTCATTTGCAGAAGCAGGAGGAGGAGAGGCTGTGGAGACACTAAAAGGAGAAGCCTTCAGCCATGTGGCCCTGCAGAGGTAGGACCAAGACCAAGTTCAAGGGTCCATGAACACAGTGGGAGGTGGAGCTGGAACTAGGATCCAGACGCTGAACTCTAGTCTTGGATTTGTGCTTCCAGAATGACGTGAGACTGGTCCATGGTACCAGGATCTCTGCAGGTACCTGGACGCATGGCTTTGAATCCTGCTGACACACTGTCCTTTAGATAGTAATGTCTCTGTGGGAAGATGGGGGCCCAGAGTCCCGGGATCTTGTTCTGCTCTGCCAACTTGATCAAGTCACACTTGCAGATCCTTGGAACTACCAAAGGACACATCGGCAGCTGCCTCTGAAACAGCACACCCCTAAGGGTGAGAAGGCTGGCCCTCACCTCCATCCGAGTCCCAGCCCTGCTTAGTGCTGGAGCTTTCTAAAGAGGCTGGATCAGAACTTGCTACCTACCAACATCCCCCAGACTGGCCTCTCCCAGACTTGCCCCTCCCAAGCTCAGTTTGGGATAAGATAAGAAAAGCCATCATTTCTGGAGGATTTACTCAGCAGCAAGTGGTGTCTCTAATCTTCACAGAGCTCTCCAAGGCACAGGGTTATGACCCATGTCTGGCAGTCTGGGAAAGTGGGGTTAAGGATCCAGCCCAAGGTCACACAGCTAATGAGAGGCAGAGCTGGGACCCTAATCTGGGCCTGTCAAACCCTAAAGGCCCTCATATCCATGTGGCTCTTGCTGCCACAGAGGGAGACCCAGGGCACTCAGTCTGGATTAAACTGGTGCCCCAGGAATTGAGATTTTCTCCAGGCTCAGGAATTACTGTGGGCAGGGGATGAGGTGGAGAAACACGGGGGGCAGTGAGGTTGCCCAGAGTGGTGGTTAAAGGGAGTGGGCTCTGATGCCCAACTGCCCAGGCGTGGAACCTAGCTTCCCCTTGTGCTCCAAGTCTCTGACTCCTCATCTGAAAATTGGAATGAGAGAATGTACTTCATCAGGTTGTTGGAAAGGTTAAAAGAGAGAATGCACCCTGGTTGGTGTGGCTCAGTGGATTGAGCGCCAGCCTGTGGACAACTGGTTCAATTCCCAGTCAGGGCACATGCCTGGGCTGCGGGCAGGGTCCCTGGTGTGGGGCGCACCAGAGGCAACCACACATGGATGTTTCTTTCCCTCTCTTTCTCCCTCCCTTCCCCTCTCTCTAAAAATAAACAAGTAAAATCTTTTTTTTAAAAGATAATGTACAAACTTCATGGCAAGAGTAAACAGTCAGTTACATTTTTCTTCTATTAATATTATTGTTGACATTTTTCTCCCTGTATGGCCATTATACTCTTTTATCAGGTCAATATTTTCAAAGGGACAGAATTAAGCGGAACAGGTGTGTAGATGGAGACTGGTGGGAATTTGTGGCTGGAGGGTTGTTTTCTCTTTTTTGGAACGTGTCTTTTCCAGCTTTAAACAGCTTCCCGTGTCAGGTGATGATTGTGATTAATTGCAATCAGCTCTTCTCCACATAATGAGGAAAGTTGGAGGTCGCTCCGTGTCTTCCATCCAGGCAGGTGCAGTTTCCCATTGTGTCCACGAGATGCCGCTGTCAATCACGCTTCGACTATCTGCAGCCAAACCAAGATACTGGTGACAAGGAACTCATTTCCAGAGTCCCACTCAGGAGACAATGCAAGGGGCTGAGCGTTCTTCAGCAACATCCTTTGAAACGCTTCTCGATGCCACAACAGTGTAAGGAGGGTGTGGTGGTGAGGAGGGATTCACCTAGGTGACCCAGGTTAGGTGCAGAACTGGAGGATTCCTAGGGTCCCTGCACCATCCCTGCATCTGTCCTGCATGTGTAAGAGGTTTGGCAGTCGGGAGCCTGGTTTCTGGGTCTCAAGGGGTGGCCACCTCAGGGGATTTGAAGATGAGGGCTCGGGGTGACACTAAATGTCCTGTGCTCCGTGCCCTTGAACCCTGGTTCTGCTGGGCTGCGGGCCAGCTCTCTGGGCTCTCTAGGCTGCCTTTCTGATGACTGCTGCTCTAATGGCCGATGGCAACCTCTGTTACTAACTTGGGAGGCGCTCCGGAAGCAAGCCCCTGTGAGAGAACACTTGGTCCTTGCCCTGCTCCTGAGCAGTGGGGTATCTGGGCAGTGTATAGCAACCGGCAGAAGATGCTGCCGGCCAACACAATCTCTCCATCCAGAGTCATCTGTAAGGGCCTACTCTGATTTTGGATGAAGCACCAGAAACTCAAGAAGCCATGTGCTAGGTGCCTCCCGACCTCAGCTGCCTCCACTGTACAAAGGAAGGGTGTTCTGAGAGGGAGGAGCGTGTCTGTAGAAAGTCCACTGTTTGGACATAGTAGAGGCTCAGGAAGCTCCCTTCCTATCTCCTTCCCAGTTTCCTTGGAGCCTTCTGGAAGGGACCAGCCTAGCCCCATCTTGAGGCTCTGATCTTTCTTCTCTGGGAATGAGGAGCTTCTGTGATTTCTTTTCCTTCCTTGTCATTTTTCGGTAATCACCTGTCAGCTGTGGGCCGTGTGCCTCGGGGCTCCAACCCAGTGCCTAGCAGGACCTTGCCTCTGAGCTCCCGGGCCTCACCCCGCAGGAGTACACAGTGCAGAAGGAAGCAGGGCACGTCCTCCTCCGTGAAAGGGCTGCCAGGGCGTCCCCACCCTGTGCATTGGGACAGAGGCAGGTGAGCGGGGAAGGACCTAAGGGCGCAGCCTTCACCTCTCATTATTCAGGTGAAGGTTGCTGGAGCACATGGGACCCTCCCCCCACCCCGACACACACACCCCACAAGATGTGGAAGTGACAGGAGAGAAAGCCCAGAAATACGGTATTGTGATCTTTCTCTCTCTTTTTTTTTTTTTTTCATTTTTTTGGTTTTTTGAGAGCTGTGGGGGTAAGAATAAGGACAGAGTCTGGGATTTGTTTCTTGTTATTGCCTTTTGAAATCATGAAAATAGTCGAAGTTCATTCAAAAAGAAATAGAAAACACGAATAAGCCAAGAGAAGACAACAGAAATCATCTGCTAAGAGCTTGGCGAAGACCCTTTTTCTATACTTAGACACAGAAAATACTTTTGCCTCATCAATAAAATGCTTTTTTGCTACACACAGATTTAAAACCTGCTTTTTTTTCTTTCCCTTTCTTTCCTTTCTGTCTTTTTTTAAAGCCAAACAGTGTACTAGAACATCCTTTTTAGCTGACAGATAAGCATACTCCCCCCCATCGGTGTGGCTGGCTCTGTGAGGCTAGCGGGTGGCTGGGAATCTCCCGGTCTGTCTGCCTCTCTCTCCTCAGCTGCACACGGGACCTGGGCACCTGCGCCTGGCTTGGTGCTGAACCTCTGTCCTTGGGCAGCTGGGAAAGGTCGGAGACCCAAGGCACGCATAAGGTCACACGGACCCAACACACCCACGATGATCTTGACCACTTGGGTCCCCAACTGGGTACGGCACCAGAGAAAGGGGCATGGACAGAGGAAAAAGCCACATGGAAGGGGATGCGGGCACCCAGAGGCTTGTCATCTTTGCGTCCCCTTAAGTACTGAGAAGCAGCTAGGAGGCTGGGGCAGTGGGGTGGTTAGGATTCTGGGGTCAAATACGGTTCTGGCTGTCATCCATCACCTGGGACATTTGAACAAATGACCAAGCTTTGGATTATCATCTATAAAAGTAATAATAGCTACTAATCACGTTAGTGTAAATGTAAGGATTAAATGAGAGAATTTGCGAGAAAAAGTTCTATATGGTGTACCACAGCATTTAAATTATTTTTAGTTCTGTTGTTGTCATTCTACAGGTACCGCAGAAGGCTCTCTCCTTCCCCTCCATCCCCACCCCTCTTCCTGTAGTTCTGATTTCTCCCACCTTCCCACTTGCACCTTTCTCTTCCCTTCCCGTCCCTCCTCTCCCTGCTGGAGCCCTGGTCTAGCAGCTGCAGCAGGAGGGCCAGAGGAGAGCGTTGTGGGAGGGCGTCAAGCCCCTCTGGAACAAGGGCGGAGGGAGGCGGGGCTGCCTCCCTCCCCGGCCTCCCAGCCTGCAGACTGGGGCAGCCTGGAGAAAAGGAACCAGCCCACACTGGGCCCAGGGAGGGAGGTGCTGCCCAGAGATGGTCCGTGGTCCTCAGGCTGAGTGGCCAGGCCAGCCTGGCTGGGCCCCTGCAACCAGAGTGAATGACTCTTAACAAGAGTTCCCCAGCAGGCAGGTGGCCTGGCAGGTATTGTTGGCCTGGAGAGGGAGACTGGATTTGGAAAAGAGAGTTGCAGAATCTGGAGAAGCGGGTGGAGCAGGGACAGGCGAAAGTCTTTCCTCTGCCAGGAACCCACACAGCTCCAGGGACCAGGGGAGGCAGCCCCGCCCAGCCGGGGAGTAGCCCTGGGAAATTGGCCAGGTCAGCCTGGTCCTTGGGGCAAACCAGAGAGAAAATGAAGCAAAGTGGGAGCCAGGGTAGCACAAGGGTTAAGCCCGTAACCCTGGGTCTGATGGGACCTGGCTTCCTGTCCACAGGTACAGCTTCAAGTCACTTAACCTCTCTGAGCCTCCACTTCTCACTTGTAAATCACATTGGCACCTACCACACAGAGTTTGTGAAAATGTGTGTAATGTACGTAAAGCACTGGGCACACTGTGTGCCTGGTGAGTGTCCAATCAATGGCAGCTAGAGTTGTCTGTATGATTATCGGGGGGGCTGGCCTGGAGAGCTGGGAGACGGCTGCGTGGAGAAAATAGGTGTGTGTTAACCCAAGTTCATGGCTGTGGCTGTGTTTTCTGTGCAAGGCCCGGTGTGGGTGGCTGGGATCTGGATGGGAAGAAAGAGGGTGAGAGGGTGGGTAAGGGTGAGGGCTTACGAAGCAAGCTGCCTTTGAAACCAGGCAAAGTCTCCAGTCACCCCCTCGGTTAGCTGGATTTGTCCACACTGACTGCCCCCCACACAAACCCTCTCCCAGGGGTGCGGGACAAGTGTCTCCAGTTGGATGGTGAGAACTAGGGCAGAGGAGCCTGCAGGTGTTTGTGCAGCAAAGAAGGCTGCACTCGGCTGGAGGATCCATCGGCCTGGGAAGTGGGTGGAGAGGGGCAGTAGAGGGCTGCTGACTGGCTGCCAGGTGGCCTCCTGGGCAGGGATGGAAGGAGGCAGGTAGAGGAGAAAGGGGCTCCATGACCTTGAGCAGCTCAGGGCCTGATGGTCAACTGGAGAAGCAGGTGCCCCCATTGGCCTCCTTGCCTGCACACAGGTAGCTGGGGCCCCGGCCAGGCCTCCCCCTTCCTACCTGCTCATGAGAAGCAGCTTCTCCAAGGGCAGAGGGCTGTGCTCAGGCAGGAGGACTAGGGATGGGTGACAGAGAATGAGAATGTGTCTGCCTATGTTCTTTTAACTTCTCCAGGAAGGTCACCAAGGGGTCTCTATCACGAGCGGTCTCCGCTCAGTATGATTTTCTCCTACCATTTAATCTTCTCCTTGGATGGTCTCCCGTGTGCAAGCCACTGACAATCGCCAGTCTTTGCAATTGATTTCCTGGAAGCAGCCGGCCCAGCCAACAGCCACTTGATGGAGATGGGCCAGGGAGACGGCTGCAGACGGTGCAGCCGAGCGGGGTGTGGGAGGCCCCAGCTGTCCTCCCACACCGTGGCAGCGGCTGTCAGAGGCAGGGTGCAGGCACTCCTCTGCCCACCTGCGCCACCTGGAGGTGTCACCTCCCGGAGAACGCCTCCCACGTGTGCACCAGGAGGCCCGGGTGAGGCGCTGGTTGCAGAACTGTTTGCACGGATGCCGACAACTTGGGAAGACCTCATCTGTCCCGAGGGGAGGGGACTGCCACCGTCCCAGTGTGGGTGGCATCCGCATTCAGAAGCCTTTGGACCTTTGCTCCCAGAATTGGTGGGTACCAGGGACCCTGAGTGAGGCCAAGAGTGGAAGGGGAGTGGCAGAGTCAACTGTTTCATCCACATGTGCCATTTTATGCAAAAGTTGACAAAAACAAAGCAGCAACGCACAAGGAGGCTCCTGCGAGCTGCCGTGAGAGCGTGCCCAGCATGTACGGTTTTTAAAGGGGAAAAGCCTCAGAGCAACGTGGTCAGCATGACCCCACTTATGTAAAAGCAAAGAGAAACAAAGACCCTGGCACCATCCACATGGTGCGTGGGTGTGTGTAAATGCCCAGGAAATGCCTGGGATGATGTATGACACTCAGCCAGCCACGAACATAGGCCGCTGCTGGGAAAGCAGTGATATTGGTCAGAGATGGGAATAAAGGAACTTTTTCACTTTTTCCCTCTTTACCTTTGTGTTCTTTTTTTTTTTTTTTTTTTTTTTTTGGTGGTGAGAAAAAAACTAGTGTTTAAAAAAAAAAAGGAAGAACTGCCCTCCTTTCTTTCCTCTGTGCTTCTTGGCTAATTACCCCATCCACCACTGCCATCCCCAAATTCCCATTCCTTACCGTACTTCTTGGGACAGGGGGTCCTTCCTGAGTCCCTTAGGGTTTTTTTTTTCTCTGGAAGGAGAAACCCTGAGCAGGGGACACTGCCTAGATCCACATCAAAAGGCACCTGTGACATCAGAGGGCGCCAGGAGCAGCCTGACACCCGTCCTGGACTTCTGACACTGCGGTGGCCATGCTGTCCAGGAGACCATGTAGACTCAGCCTGCAGGGACTGAAGCCCCTCCTGTGTCAGTCTGCGGCAGGGAGATGTGTGGGAAGAGCCCAGCGAGGCCCAGGGACTGCAGGGTGGAGCTGTGTTAACTAAAGCTCCTTGTTCTGGGGAAACCTGCCCCCCTCCACTGCTACTGCCCGCTGACCAGTCCATCCCAGGGGATGATGGGAAGGGGGAAGGAACAGCTTTGCCTCCTGCTGCTGGCTCCCCAGGGGTGCTGAGGAGTCTTCTGCCTGGGAAGCTAGGGCACAGCCCCCACACTGGCCCCTGGATCAAAGCAACTTTGCTGCTAAGGGAGTCAGGGCCCCTCCCCTCTCTACCTGGCCTGGCATGGCCTGCTTCATCCTACTGGCCTGGGCAGGGGCCATGGCTCTGCCCCCAGGAGGAAGCCCTGCTCTCCTGTAGACGTGGGTGTCTGCCTGGCCTACTGTGGGCCCAGCCCCCGTTGCCCAGGAAGCCTTTGCTTCCTCCATGCTCGTTCTAGAAGGAAGAACAAGTAATGGGGGCAGAACATCTGGGCCACACACCTCTTATGTGCCAGGAGCCTACCTGGGTTCTTGACACTTAGCTCATTCACACCTCTTAAACCCGAGGTGAGCACCCTACGGATGAGGTCACAGACATGGGGTTGGGGGTGCCTTGGCCACACAGCCCCATGGTGAACAAGGCTGAGATTTGTGCCCAGGCCCCTCTGCTCCAAAAGACGGCCCACTCCAACCCCCACTGGTGCAGCCTCACTGCTTAGCAGCTTCGGGGTGGTGTGCTTGTCACTCATACCTGGAGAGCAGAGCACAGCGTGGTGGAGGAGTCAGCAGTCAGGACCCAAACTGGGCAGGCACCCCAACGGGAAACCAGTCTCCAGAGTCTCCTAAGGGCTCCCAGCTGCTCCCTGACCAGCTCTCTGAGGGGGCTGCTGTCAGGGGGCCCCCGACTTCCGAGCCCCCGGGTGCTGGCTCGGGCTGACTTCACTGAGTTCAGACCCCTGGTTGGCCTGGTGGACCAGGTCTGCCCTCCTCATGGATTTATTGGCTTTTTCTCTGGAATCCATCTCTCCCGGCCAGACAGGTGAGACCCCTTTTCCTAAATTCTTGCCCCCTACTGCCAACATCTTTTAGTCAGGATTGGGTTTTCCATGATACAAATCAGCAAAGTCTGATGCTCCCTAGGTCAGACCCCAAGTCTGCCAGCACTAGCCGCGCGACCTTGAGAATGCGTCTCCAAGTGTCAGTTTCTCCCTCTGTGAGACGGGGTGAGGAGAGCGGTTTTCCCAGGGCGCTGCAGGCATCCCCACGTGTACAGAACCGGAACCAGAACCACTCTGGGCCCGTGGCGAGCACCTGTACGTCTTTGCTGTGACTGTTGTCTCTCTGTTCCTCCACGTGCCACACAAGAGCTGGATCACTTGGCAGACAGGGCTGGGAGGAAACCGGAGTGGGCTGACGGAAGCATGCCCAGGGGCCTGACGGAACTGCCAGATGGTGCTTTTCTCAAAGCCTTAGAGAGGAAGACCAAGTTCACATGCCAGCTGGGGAGGCAGGGGAGACCAAGAAGAGAAACAACAGGGGCATGCGTGAAAACGCTCTGGGTTGGTTTTGCTCCCCACCTTTCCCCAGAGCCTCCAGCACTTGTTGTCAAGTTTGTAGGACTCCGTGCCAGGAGGGAAGACACCAGGTGTCTTTTGGCTGATGCAGGAATTCCCTGAGCATCTTGTGAAAAAGCCCCACAGAAAGGGGGCCACTGCGGAAGGAGAGACAGTGGACACAGGCTAGCCTGTCCTTAGAGAGATGCAAAGGGCCTGGGGCACCGATGAGCTCGACCACCGCTGGGCCCTACAATGCCGTTTAGTAGTTGCTGCGGGTAAAGCCATTGTGGACATCTCTAGCAGACTGCCTTCTCTTTTGGTTTCTTTCCCCCTGCAAGGGACTTTTAAAGAAAACAAAGTGCTTCTTAATAAAAAAATAACACTCAAAATCCTCATAGTCGGCCCTAAAAACTCCTAATAGCTCCTTTTCTGGAATGCTTGTATTTACCTGTCATCCCCACTAGGCTGCCCCGAGGGTGAGACCACATGAGCTCTGCTCACCACCGTGTCCTTGATGCCAGGGCCAGAACAAACAATCAGTGTGTGCTTGTGGACAGAATAGTGGAAGGAGGGCTCTGAAAATCTGGGAGCCCTGACTGAGAGCTAACAGACGTGAAAGGGCCTTGCACAGCATCCAGCACATAGTAGGGACTCCATAAATGCCACTTGAGTCTGAGTCTGGGGGTGGTGGGCCGTTTGGTCACCACCAACTTTGATTTATTTATGGGTTATCACCTCCTGACCTCCTGCAAGCAGGCACGACCACATCCAGCTCATCCAAGCTTAGCTGGGAAACGTGATCTGGTCCTTTCCTTGCCATGTACCCGGCTGGCTTTGAAGGCTCATGGTGTCAGCACCCAGCCTGCTCTCTGCTCAGAGGGTAATAGCCACCTTCTGCTGCCGGGTCTTTTACGCATGAGTGTGCTTCAGGGTTGTTTACTGAGAAGGGCAGAGGCGTATCTCCTGACCCTTGGCTCAGCAAGGCAGCCTCCTTTGCTCACAGGGGTCTCAATGCCTCTGGGGGATAAGAGGGAGGAGCTTCCCTCCTCCCAAGTCCTTTCCAGTTGTAGAGAAGTAAGACACTTCCCCAGCAACAGGATCCATTGTCTGACCAGACCAGTGCTTCCTGAAGTCAAAACATTGGCAAGGTTAGGTGACCAGGGGCCTCTAGAAGCTGTTTGATGTAGCCACGCCCATCCCATCACATTGGCCAACCACAGACACTCAGGTGACCTGCTATTCCTCCAGGATCCCCAGGGGAGAGGAGCCCTCCGTCTGGGCTTCCAGATGAGGGGCAATGATGCAGGGCTGACTGATCCACTTAGGGTTCCTGCAAGGCCAAGGTAGCCCAAACCCCGTCCAGCTCATCCAGGGCCACTCTGTTTTCCCCACCCCCACACCACCTGCAGGCCTCCCTCTAGCTGCTCCGACGTGCCCTCTCCCGACCACTAATGAGCCCTTACATACGCCAGTGGTTCTCAAACGTGAGCATGGTCAGAATCTGATGGAATGCTTGTTTGAACAGATTCTCGGCCTCACTGCCAGAGTTCCTGAGTCTGTAGGTCTGCGGTGCGGCCCATGAATCTGCATTTCTAACGAGTTCCCTGGTGGTGCTCACGCTGCTGGCCCAGGGCCCACACTTTGAGAACCACTGGTATATGCTAGTCCCTCATCTGCCTACAGGAACACCTGCCATATGTGAAGCACCATCTAAGGTTATGTCTTATTGTTATCAAAGTGCCTGGCAATGAGGCTGCTCTCTAGCCAGACTGGACCCAGGGATGAACATCTGGAGAGCTTCCTTCTGGGGAAGGCTTAGACCCCAGGAAGTAGCCCAAGGTTTGCATTTGGAGGAGTCTTTTGGAATCTGCCACCCCCACCTGCCAGGGCCTCAGTGATGGTCACAGGCACGTGCAGTGTGTGCTTTGGGGGTGGGGGCACGGCTCCCACCCCTCTGGCTGCTCCCCACACACATGGAGCTGGCGTTTCCAGCCTTCACTCACTGCCCGCCTGGCACGGAGCTGACTCACTCACCGCCAGGAGGGGGTGGTGATTAGTATGCAGGGCAGGTACTGGGAGGAAAGCTGTCTCCACACAACAGCTCTTGATGTGTTTCTCTGATTAATGTGGCAGAGAGAACATTGCAGCTTTTTCCTGAATGGTCGCCACGTGGAGCCGGAGTCATTAGCATCTCGTCTCCCGCTTGCCATGACCTGCTGACCATTCTAAGTAGATAAAAATGAAAACGGCCAAGACAGCTGCAAGGCTCACAAACAAACCGTCGGTGGCTCTGCGGCCGCGGGAGGCTTTTATGTGGAAGGTTTCCGGAAGGCTCTGCCTTCCCTGTTTTCCCATACCCCTGTGAAGCCACCCGAAAAGTCACTGCTGGTCCCCATGAGGACAGACCCCTTTCGCAGGTGTGGAGCCCCAGTATGAACACAGGCATCGCTGCCTCCCCCAAGGGTGTGCGCCCCAGGTGATAGATGATGGGAGGAGCGGGCTGGCGTTCCAGGCAGAGGGACCACACCGGGTGAAGGAAGGAAGAGAGGGGTCTGCACCAGGGCAGAGTGGGCAGGTGGGTAGGACAAGGAAGGAGACTGGGGATCCGAACTTTATCCTGAGGGCCACAGTGAGTTCCAGGGGGTGGAGGGAGTAGCCTGTGTCTGCTTGATTTCCCATGGTTTCCTTGCACCTAATATAGTGCTGCCCTATACATAGTAGATGCTCTATAGATAGTTGTTGTGTGGATGAATGGGCAAGTGGGTGAATGAGTACGTGCAAAAGACACTCAGGGGCTTTGCTGGGAGTAAAACAGGGTGTCACAGCGATCCCTCCATCTCTGGCATGATGGGTACTGGGGGCCCCGTGTGCAGGGGGAAGAACAGTTAGATGGATGTGGCCCTAACGCAGGTGGGGCTACTGTGCTTCCTCCAACCTAGGGAGCTTGGTGCGTCTTGTTGTAATCTCTGGAGGACAAACACTTGTGTTGCTCAGGAAAACTGGGCCTCCAAGGATGGGCGTGATGGTGGGAGGGGCTCCGTCTGTATCTTCACCCCTTCCTTGGCTCCATGGGGTCGGATGCATGTTGCCATGCCACTTTCCTTCTCTGGGTTTCCCCAGCGGTGCGGCGAGGGAGGGGCAGGGAGATCAGAGGATGGCTTCGGGCTTGCTGGGAAGAATGATAAGACTGGTGTCACAGGCGGCGCCCCTTCTCAGCAAGCTAGAGCTGAAGCCAGCTCCACACCCCACCACTGTACCTCTGCCCCCACTCCCCACACCACCATCACTGCCGCATTTGGGGAGTGGTCTCCGTAGCCAGCCCCAGAGCACTCGCATGCCAGAAAGCAGGCCTCAGGGTTCAGCCCAGGCTGGAAAGGAATGAGCAATGGCGCTAATTGCAGAGCCAGCAGGAGAGGCTGGGAGGAGGCAGTGGAGAGAGAGAAATCATCTTGCTATGCGCCAATTACGAATCAGCTGGGACATAATTGCGGGGCTGCCATCCCGACTGCTGGAGGTACCAGGTCTCCCTCTCGTTAATCAACGATAATCCAGAATTACGACCCTTAATGATTTGCAAAGACACTTATGCACACACGCACACATGCTCTCATACGGACACAAGTAATTGATAATCAACCATGTAATTTGAGGCAATAATTCTGTCCGGGACAGATGACAGGCTCCACCCAGCCCGCGGAACAAGCCCAGATCACAGCCGACCCCCACCACGGGGGCAGCTTCTCTGGGGGAGGGAGGCTCCTTCCCTGTTCTACAGTGGGGGCCCAGAGGGGCCTCGAGTGGTCTGCAGGCAGGAGGAGGATGGAGATTTTTTTTTGTTTCCTATTTTTACTCCCCTATATTTTCTAATTTTTGCATATCGTTATCTGCGGCATTTAAAAACATCGTTGCCATTGCCGGCACTTATTCAGGGCCCTAAACACAATGGTCTCTAACTTCAGTGCATATTCAAATCACCTAGAGAGGTCATAAAAAATGTGGACCCCATGGGCCCCATCCCAGGAGATTTAGACTCAAAAAGCTGGTGTGGGGTCCAGGTCTCTGAATAATTCAATACGCTCCCCAAGTGATTTGGGTGAGGATGGTCCACAGATCTCAGCCCGGCTTTGAGATCATTGAAATCACCTGAGCAGCTTTTAGACGCGCTGATCCCTGGGCCCGGCTGCCAGAGATCTAGACTTAATTGATCTGGGCGCTCACTGGGCATCAGGACTTTTTACAAGCCCCACAGGTGATTCTAACCATCAGCCAGGGTCAAGACCCATGCCTGATCTTCCTAGGGGTGCTCAGCTGGGGTCTTCCTTCCCAACCTGTTTCTGTTCTCTTTACTTTGGGGGTCTCTACCTCAGTTGTCTCAAAATTCACTGTGCATTCGAATCACCTGGGTATTTGTGAAAATGCAACTTCCGGTTCAGGACAGGGGTGGGGTATGGGGGAGGGTCTATATGCCTAGACACACTCCCAGGTGATGTTGCTTTCCTGGAGAAGTGAGACTCTTCCTTTGTTCAAGGCCCAAGCCTGTGAACACAGGAGCCAGAAAGTCCAGTTTACTGAGCTCTTTTGGAAAAAACCTGGTGCTGATGCTGGGCCTGCAAAGATGAATCCAATAGTCTTGTTCAGGTGGCTGACTCCCGATGAGTCATGTGTCAGGTTCTTTTAAGTTCCTGAGAACAAGACATGCCAAGCTACCTCTGGTGATACAGCACCAGGAAGCAGGAGAAAATGGGGCTTGCCCTCGAGAAAACAAGGTAAGATAAATTCTTGTGAAGCAAGGTGTAGAGCATGAAGAAGTCTGTGGGGTTTGTTCTGGCTGGTGGCTGGTGTGGCTCAGTGGATTAAGTGCTAGCCTGAGAACTAGGGGATCATGGGTTTGATTCCTGATCAGGGTACGGGCCTGGGTTGAGGGCTGGGTCCCCAGTTGGGGGTGAGTGAAAGGCAACCACACACTGATGTTTTTCTCCCTCTCTTTCTCACTCCCTTCCTGCTTCTCTAGAAATAAATAAATAAATAAATAAATAAATAAATAAATAAATAAATAAAATCCTTTAAAAAAGAAAGAAAGAAATCACTAGGCAAGAGAGCCAGGTCAGACAAAACCCCCCTTGAGGCAGGGGGGCCTACCCAGCTTTAGCGGATCCCTGGAAATGAGAGCTTCCTGAGATTAGGCCCAGGGCCTGGGAGAGAGGCTGGCCAAGAGGAGGCTGGGGATGGCCGTCAGTGGCCACTCTGACCACAAGCATCACCCACCCCAGAATGAGCATGCTGCTGCTCCCACCAGAGGGGAAACGTGTTTCCTCTCCTCCTGAATCTGGCATCAGCATGTGACTGGCTTTGACCAGCCGGCCAACTCCACAACCAGCTCCGAAGGCACCTGGTAACTCTGCTTTTATTCCTTCAAAAGCCAGCTGCCATGTAAGAAATCCAACTGCCCGGAGGCCACTGTGTTGGCCACGTGGAGAGGCCACATGGAGAAGCCACATGGAGGAACTCCTGGGTGCCAGGCATGCAAATTAAGCCTTCTTGGCCCTTCTCTCCCAGTCTAGCCACCAGCGGAAGGCAGCCAAGGGAAGGACCCCAGCGAATGCCATGGGGAGCAGAAAAACCGACCAGCGCAGCCCTGCCCAAACTCCTGACTCCCAGAATCATGAGAAATGAAAATGTGTTGTTTTAAGCCACAAAATTTTTGAGTCCATTGTTATCCAGCAATCGATAACTTGGGTCCTTTTTTCAGTCCTGACACTCACAGGTGAGACTGCCAACCTTGTCAGGCCTCAGTTTTCTGATCTGCAAAATGAGGGTTAAATGAACTTTGCACCTAAAGCTCTGGGCCCAGGGCGTGGCACACCTCACCTTCTCACACCGAGAACCTGTGATTATTAGTGAGGCAGCGCCAAGGTTCCAGCATCCAGGCTCCATCCTAACTGAGTGATGGCCATTCAGGTCATCTTGTCCCAGGTGCTCCCATGAATGGCCATCGTTCTCCTCTAATGGGAATGGTCGGTCGCCATGGCAGCACCCTGGTTAGGAGCAGTGGCTTCTGAGCCAAACCAGCATGGACACAAAGCCCTTCTCTGCTAGTTTCTAGCTTTGTGACCTCAAGCAAGTTATTTAATGTCACTGTGCCTTGGTTTCTTCACCTGAAAAGAAAGGAAGTCAGTCAAGCTCCTCCTCCAGGAAGTCTACCTTGATTAAACTCTCCTCACCACACTTCTCTAAATAGAGTTTTGTTATGTTCTGCTTACAAGACAGGTGCTAATTTCTGAATATTCAGAAGAGGGCTGAAATGACCTGTGTTGATTGAAAAAGGGGTGCCAGGGACCCTTGGTCATACTTCATTAATGAAAGTTGCTTCTCTTTATCTAGTGCCATGAGTTCGAGCCTTGTCCTGATACTGTGTCCCCTGTAGAGGGGAGGGCTATCCCTGAGGGAGCTGGGTGGGCCTTGCAGTAGACACTATAACTCATTGCTGTGTCCAGAGTGTTTGGCTACATAAGCGCTAGTCCTTTTTCCTGTGTAACTTAGAGACTCAACAAAATATGCAAAGGGATTATTTATACAAATCAAAATGGGTGATTTTTCATCCAACGCACCCCCCACCTGCCCTCCCTTCAGAGTACGCCGAGAAGTGGACCGCCCCTCACTAAATTTGCCACCACTGCCCTGGTCCCAGCCACCATCCCTTTGGCTGCATCCCTCCAATAGCCCCCAGCCCCTGCTCTTCCACCCTTACCCCTGACGGAACGGTCCTGTTCAAATGCAGGACAGATGATGTCACTCGTCTGCTCAACCCCCACAACGGCTCCTGCCTCGTTCAGAGTAAACCCCTCCCAATGGCCCTCAAAGCCTGACACCACCAGCCTGTCCCTGTTCCCTCTCCAACAACATGTCCTGTTCCTCTCCCTTGTTTTATCCAGGACAGCCTCCCTGTCACCGGGTATGTCTCTGCCCCAAGGCCTTTGCATCTGTCATCTCCTCTGCCTGGACCCCTCTTTCTACCGAAGAACTACATGGCTCAATCACCTTCTTTAAGTCTTAACTGCCACCTTTTCAACGAGACCCTCTCTGACCACTCCAGCTAAAATCGCTCCTTTATCCTGGCGCACCAGAACTCCCTCCTCTGCTTCGGCTTTCTCCCTGGCACATATCACCACCAACCACTGTGTTTATGACACTTGCTTATTTGTTTTTCTGTCATGTGCCCCTGACCACACACACACTGGATTGTAAGCTCCAGTGTGGGCAATGATTTGTGTCTGTTTTGTTTACTACTATCTCCCCAGTGCCTGGCAATAGCTCAATAAACTGTGTTACGTGAACAAATGCAGAAGCACACAGGCACGCAGCGGTGTGAGATGACACCACAGACATCCTCAAAAAGTCAGCTGGCCCCAGCCTGGAGTGTGTTTTGATGAGGGGGTTAAAGCTTCCCTCTAGCACTGTGGGTTGCCAACCTTCACCTTTGCTTTGTGTGTGTTGTGCACACACATAAGTATGTGGGCACATGTACATGTGTGCAGTAAAGGCTGCTGGGAGTGAAAATTTGATTGTGGTAGTGGTGGAAGATGTTAAAAATTCATTGAGAACATGTTCCCCTATCTTCCTCAAGTCCTCAAAGACATACCGAGTGAGACATCACCCAGTGGTCTGGGATAGAACAGGGATCCAGGAGACAATGGCCCCACCAGGCTGACACTGTGAGGCTAGGCAGTCTGATCAATTCGAGGAGAACTAGCCATGTGTGGCCTGGAAGATGCAGTGTGGGAACTTGCAGTGGGGACCGTCCCAGCACAGTCTGAGGAGCTCTTTCTGTTTGTATGATCCTCCTACATCCACTCCAATGGCCTCCCCTTAGAGGTCAGGGCTCCATGACTAACCTGGAGCAGAAGAGCTCCGAGCCTGGGTCTGTAGGGTCCCTGGTAGGTGGGAGAACCAGGCCAGACTGGCATACCACAGGAGCATGACCGGGTTTCTTCCAAATGAACCAGACAAGTGACAGCCCACGCTCAAAGTGAGGAGGTTTCCCTTGAGATGACATGACTGTTGGTGGTGACTTTCAACTAGCCCCAAGTGACAGAGTCCTAGAGACGCACTCCCAGGATTTCTACCCTCCGGTTTGGGAAGATGGGATAGAGAAGACTTCCTTCTTACAGATAAGGAAATGGGAGCTCAGAGGCATCACATGCCCTGTCCAAGGTCACTCCACACACTACAAGTCAGAGACGCAAGGAACGTGGATCACTTCTGTATCAGACGCAGTTTCTGGGGTAGTCTCTGAGCTTGAACTGATGCCTAATTGGCTCCCAAAACCTAGCTTACCTGTCATTCGTTTTGCATCCCTCACAAAGCCTGGCACATTGCCAGGTGGGTGACACCTGGTGGGCACTCTGTGAATTTTGGGTCAAACTACCAGCAAGGATCTCCCTGTATCACCCCCCGGGGCCCCCAGCCGGCAGGCCTGCACCTTTGCTCCCGGCCGGCAGGGGGCACGCGCACATTTTTTTTTTTCCTAGTGGACTTCTCACCAACCTACCAGCCGCCTTTCCCCTTTTCTCCCCTCCTGTGATTGAGCATGTGTTAGGCATACAGGGGCCCTACTCCAACCAGCCTGTTTAATGTCAGGAGCCTTCAAATTGGGCGGTCTTCCCCAGCAGGCAGCCCTCTGGCAATGCCTGAGATCTAATACTTACTGAGTGCTTCCTACACCAGGCACCAGCTAGGCACTTGATGAGCATTATCTCATTTCATCATTTGAGGTACAAATATGATCAATTTTACAACGGAGAATACTAAGGTACTGTTTTTACCTCATTTTAAAAATGACAATACTGAGGTTTGGAGTTGTTAAGTGGCTTGTCACCCCCACCCTCAAGACCTCGCCTTTCTGTCCCCTGGTGGTAGGCACAGGCAGGGGGCAGCTGGCTGAGGCCTGGGCCTCCAGCGGGCGGGGGCCGGGTCGGAAAGAACCCTTCCAAGAAGATGAATGGTTTGTTCCAGCCCCAGTTCTGCCCAGGTTCCAGCCTCCTCATGTTTTGTCACTGTTCCCCAAAGCTCCGGTCAGGCCCCTTGAGCTGCCAGCTTTGTACTGCTCTCGTGGGGCACCCAGGGGCACTTCCTCCTGGTGTCAGTTCCAGCCACCTGGCATATACTTGGAAGTGTCCTGGGTGGTGACGTGGGTGGTGGTGGCAGGGAGGCGAGGGCCGGCCCCATGGGAGGGGAGGAGACATCACAGCATGTCACAGTAGAACCAGCTAGTCCACCTCTCTGCCATTTTACCTGTCAGGAAACAAACCCAGGCAGGAGAAGCCACTGGCCCAAGGTCACTTAGCCTGTGACGGCAGAGCCAAGCTGGGGCCCAGGACCCTGAGCT
Source organism: Anoura caudifer (assembly GCA_004027475.1). NCBI lineage: Eukaryota > Metazoa > Chordata > Mammalia > Chiroptera > Phyllostomidae > Anoura > Anoura caudifer. The sequence goes on along the minus strand of PVKU01001670.1, from coordinate 137,835 downwards.
GACAGTCTTTCTTCAGGCTTTAGCCAATTATATTCTCTGGGGTCCGGCATTATCTCCTTCCCGCCACCCAATTTCCCACCACACCCTGGCCGTGTTCCGTGTCTGCTCCTGCCCTTCCCGTTCCAGGGACGGCCTCGTGCCCCTCTGCCACAGCTGGTTTCTCTCCCTGCGTCAGAACCGTTGGCTCCCTTTAACTAGTCTGTCGCACATGGATTCTATTCTGGGTGGACTTAACTTCCCAGCTGATCTTGGAAACAGTGCCTGGGGGAGGGCTGTACAATGGAGAGGGCCCTGGGCCGGGTGCTCAGACACCTGAATTGGAACCTGGCTGGGCCACTAACTCGAAGTGTATCTCAGGGAGGTCACTTCACTTTCCTGGGCCTCAGTGTCCCCTCTGGTCTAGATCGGGACTTTCAGACTCTGTCCAGGGAAGACATCTCTGGCCAGCGTGGACAGGGCTCTGCCCCTGCCCCTGTCCTGGATTCAGCTGCAGTAGTCCCACATTTTTCTTTCTTAAATAATTGGGCATCGGGGTGGGAGGAGAGGGGGTGGGAGGTTCTGAGGGTGAAAGAAATTTGAAAAACATTTTGAGAAAAACCTTTCTACTCTAATCTTGTTTTTCTTCATATCCTTCTCATTCCCAGTCCCTAGCAGGAATATGGCATCTTGCATAGAGTATTTTCAATCAATATCTGGTGGACAGAATTGAATGTTGGTGTTGAGTCTGGCCAGGCAGGGTGGGACATGCAGGAAGTAAACGGCCTAGAGCAGGCTTCTAATGTGAAGAGGGCCTTTGAAAAGGAACGGAGGCTGCGTAGAGTCTGCAGCTTCTGCTTGCTCCTCACCTCCTCCGGGTTCCCTCCTGGCTTGCCCCAGGAAGTGAGACTGCCTCTCTCACAACCCTGCCACGGGGGCCACATTGTCCTCGCACAAACCCTGTTCCATCCCCTGCTGCCAGGGCCGCCCACGCACTGGGCAGTCGTGAGTCTGGCAGATGCTGGTGTGGCTGAGCTCTTCTGGAACTGGTTCAGGAGGGCCGTGGGGCTGGCACGGAGAGAAGTTCTGTGGCCTGGTCAGCAGGCCAAAAGCTAGGCAGGCTGCCAGGGCCCAGGGCCCCCAAATGCAGGCCTTCCCAAGCGATAGAAGGCTACTACGGGGCTTGTCTGGGAAAGGACAGATTTTGTGCTTTTTTGTCAGTTGCAGGCCCTGTTAGTTCTGCTTCCAAAGCTTGGCTCCTCCTGGAGCTACAAATTACACTCTAGCCTTCATCCTGTAGCAGGGCTTCCATGCCCCAGGGTAATCAGGGACCACCCTGATTGTGCAAGTGTGGCTGCCCACAATTAGAAAAGCCTGTGTCTCACAGTGTTTAACTCTGACCCAGGTAAGAAAAGGCACGGGAAGTAACAAAGGAGAACCAATGTTACAGCCTCAGTAAGTTTCATCAGACACTTATTAACACGATGTTTGAATTTCCTTGCCATCGTCATCTTCGTTGTTATTCCAGCACCCGCCCACCCCTGAACTGCTCTGAAGTTTACTTTATTATCATCTGCCGAATTCTTTGGGTCACTCATCATAGTTATTCATGCATTCACCTCAGATTGTCTCAATAGGAAAGTCTTTAATCTTTTTAAGAAACTACTACATGCTGGGCACCGTTAGGAACTTTGCAAACTTTGTTTTATTTAGTCATCACAACAGCCCTGTGAAGTATGCTTTTGGTTGCAAGTAACAACCTCAGTTCTGTTGTATTGAGCCAGTGGTCACTCATTGAACAGTGAAGGAATTGATGGTCTCAGGAAACACTCTGGAAGTGGGTGACTCCAAGGCATGAAAACCCGACAGCCAAATTGTGCCACCAGAACCCAGGTTCTTGCCACATTTCCATTCTATCATCTTTGGTGTGTTGGCTTGATTCTCTGAGTAGTTGTCTTCATCACAGCAAAACGGCTGCTGTGGCTCCAGCCGTCATTCCAGACATAACATGCAGCTGCTGAAGGACAATTGTTTCTCTCATGTTTTAAGAGCAAGAGAATATTTCCTAGAACAACTCTTCACACATACACACGCCATAAAGATCCCCCCTACGTCTCATTGACCAGAACCGGGTCCCTTATCGACCCAAACATGAATCACTGGCGAGGGAAACATGGGATACTAAGATTAGTCTCAAGTCATCAGGATTTCTCCCACCCCACTTCAGGCACATGACTTCTGAGAAGAAATTCAGGGCACTAAGAAGGAAGCGGTAGTGACAATAGGTTGGCAATCAAAAATGTCTCCTGCATGGGTAATTATTTTTTATCACCATCTTACATTTGGGAAAACTGAGATTAAGAGAAATGAAGTAATGCCTTAAAGTGACAGTCAGATGCCAAGTTAGTATTTGTACCCGGAACTCTTTTAACTCCGAAGCCCTGACTCTTTCTATTATGGAATATACCAAGCACTACTCTCTATCTGCTTATGAGTAAGAAAGATTCTTATATCCTTACCTACCTCAGATTCTTGTTGGAACAAGGAAGGTATAAATAATATACACATGCACTCACATAATATTTTATTGCCAATAAAATTACATCAGAAGAATTTATATTCAGGTGCCTTCCTTTGACTAGCATTTATTTAGGGCCCTCTGGGTGGCTTTTGGGGAAAAAAGGTAAGCCCAAGCCTTGAACTAGCACAAGTCACCAATGGGGAAGCTGAGTGCACAGAGAACAGCAACTGTCTGTGACCCTGCAGATCGCCATGAGGTCACAGAGACAGACGTGCTGGACCCTGGGTTCACAGGAAAGGCGAAGACTGGGGTTGGATCTGAAAGATGCACAGAAGCTGGTTCAAAGAAAAGGGGAAACACTCTTCCTAGACAGAGAAAAGAGCCTTGCAAAGGCACGGGCTGGAAAGTTCATGCGGCATTCGAGGAACAAAGAGGGATTTCATGTGGTCAGAAATTAACTGAGGGGCAGGAAGAGGGAGAAAGAGGGGTTGGAGGGGTTTCCCAAGGGCCCTGTGTCCAAGTGAAGGAGTTTGTCTTGATTTCAGTTCAGCGTCTGGAAGATTTTTAGGCAGGGCTCTAAAGTGATCAGCTTGGAATGATTTTGAAAACTCGGAACCCCTAATGGACCCAAGTGAATGTGAGCGGGCGATGCAGAAGGAAGGAATGGGTGGCCCAGGCACAGATGTGCGCTCCAGATGTGTGGATTCCAGCACAAGTTAAGAGAAGTGACCAAAAAGGGATTAGGAGTTCCTTTCCCTGGGGCTGGCAGCGTGGTCAAGTTGGGGCCCATGTGCTTATGCAGGGATGAGCAGATCGTCCATGGTTCAAGAAGACTCAGAGACGATGAATAATGGCTAATGTATCCATACGGAACAAACACTGACTCTGAGATGATTATTATTATTTTCACTTTATTTATTTATTTTTAGACAGAGGGGAAGGGAGCGAGAAAGAGAGGGAGAGAAACATCGATGCGTGGTTGCCTCTTGCTTGCCCCCTACTGGGGGCTTGGCCCACAACCCAGGCATGTGCCCTGACTGGGAATTGAACCAGTGGCCCCTTGATTCTCAGGCCATTGAGCCACACCAGCCAGGGCTGAGATTATTAAAAGCTAGCATCTACTGGGTGTTTACTACATTCTAGGCCCTCTGCTAAGCACTCTATGAGCATTATCTTATTTCATTCTTACAACATCTCATAAGGAAGATTTAGGCTAAATTGTGTGAAATTGACAATATATGACGTATTTTATCTAGGAAAACAGATCAGGAAACCTGGAGGTTGGCAAGGGTCACATAGTCACACATAGCAGACTTAGGACTCGAACCCACGTCTGTCTGATAAGGACTTTAAAGTAAGGCAACCTTGAGTTCTAACTGCAGCCACTACTTATTAGCTGTGTATCCTGGGACAGGTTACTTAACCCCTCTGAGCTTCCATTTCTTCATCTATAAAATGGGGATAATAACTGAGCCCCCTTCATCAGGCATGGATTAGAAGAAAGACCGCATTAAAATAGCACAACGCCAGATGCAGAAGAGGTGTCCAATGACACTTAGCTGTGCTTGTCTTCATAGCTATTAATATTCCAAAGCCTGGGCTGTTAAGCCACTTCCCGGCCTGCGGCGGGGGAGACGCCTTCTGGAGTCAGTGTGTCCCCTGGACGGAAAGGAAAAGAGATTGTGCTACAGGAAATATGACCAGTTCTAGTGTTACTGGTAAAGAGTCTTCAAACTCACAGGGTGAGGGAAGCCAGGAGTTGTGCTTCTCGTTTCCAGGAACACAGGCCCCTCCTTGGTCCTTCCTCTCATGAGGTCTGGGGTCCTCGAGGCCACAGGGAATGGACCCAGGAGGAAGCGGCCTTTCCCACTGGAGAATGTGGCTGGGGCCGCTCTGCTCTCACTCAGGGCAGCCTTCCTAGGAGCTGTTTCTGCCTCCTTTTCTCATGAACCAGCCTGAATAAGAGAGTATTTCTAGGAAATCCCAGCTGCCTTTGCTCTCAAGAACCACCTCGATCAGTGAGGGGTCCTGCCAGTCCCCACTGCCCTCAGGCCTCATGTATGCGCTTTCTTCATACACAAGCGTGTATGAAGCTGCGTGTGTGTGTGTGTGTGTGTGTTGCTGGGCTGGCATGGGCTGGGGGTTGGCAGCTTCTCACAGCAACATCTCCAGGACACCTTTTCCCGTTACATTCCATGCATGGGTGGGGCGCCTGCCTGCTGGGTGAGTATTGACTCTCTGCAGTTCGCCATCTAAATCTTAGGGTGTTCTTTGGGCAGAAATTACAAGTGCTGCTAGTTTGAGAATGAAGTTCAAACCCTGGCCTCCAGATGTTCTCAGCATATCTCTCTCCTGGAGAGTGATGGGGGTGCTTCAACTCAGACTGACATGGAGGCAGCTGCACTAATAAAAGGCTGAAAGAGGTCGAGAACAGGCGGGCCAGCTAAACCACACCTTCGTTTCAGCGTTTTTTGGATGCGCACAGATCCTTCCGGCACTGTCTGCCCTTTTGCTTGGCTGGACTCTTGCACAAGACCTGGCTGCCCTTAGCTCAGTCTCTCTGAAAAACATGTTCGGCCCCCTCCAGAGAAACTCAAAACACAGACACTCCTTATGCATTTTCCTGGAAACATTCTATAGCTCCAGCCTGGGAAAGCTTCCAAAAGTTTTGGAGAACCAAAGATAACAAAGAGAAAGAGAGAGAGAGAGAGAGAGAGAGAGAGAGAGAGAGAGAGAGAGAGAGAGAGAGAGAAAGAGAGAAGAGGAGAGAATCTTGGGCAAATGCTCCTGTTGGTTGATGTTCAAGGGAACAGACTTGGATTGTAGGGAAAGGAAAAAGGAAGGGTTTCCCAGGTCAATTTAAACATTTGTGCTGTTTGTTTTAAAGGCAATTTCAAAATATTTGGCCTCCCCAAAGCAAATTTTTGGAATCTACCCAGAGGGCAAAACTTACCCTTCCCTCCTCAACCTGGAAGTTGTCACACCAGAAGCCCCACTCATTCCTGAGCTCTGGCTTTCAGAAAGGACTTTCCCAGCCTTCCAAGACTCCCCGCCCTCCCTCACCCTGCTGACCCATAAAGAGTTGTTTTTGCTCCCCCCTGAAGCAGCTGCATTCCAGCTGTGGGGCTATTATGAAACATTCAGGAATGCCCTGGCTGGAAAGGTAAATGAGGAATGTGTCCTAATGACACCTGAATGCTGGCAAAAAAATCTGCAAACAGAGAAGCACAGCAAACAGATTCTTGACTTCGGGTTCCTTTTATAAATCTGTGCAGAAGAGTCAGCTGTGAGCTTACAGTTTTTAGTGATTTCACAGACAAAAGTGCTGACCAGCCTGACACCCCTTACTGTGAAATGCAAGAAACGAAATTCGAACATATTTGTGAAGAGTCAAAAATATTTTCACCTGCTCGTGAGCTCTCATCTTTTTAATTAAAGGCATCAACTTGCTCAAAACAAGTCTTTGGAAGAACAAAGTAAACAGAACCTTAATTTAGGAATCTGCCAACTGATCTCGACTACTGTAAGCAGGTTATAGCAGATGATGCGGGTCTCTCGGAGGGATCCCATCCCTTCCAAAGGTGCTGCCTTTGCCTGAGGATTCAGGTGGAAAGGGGGCCTTAGAGACCAACAAAGATCTTTAAATACACAGAAGTTGGCCAGACAGGGCAGGCCTGAGCAAATGGCTTTTTACGCAGCTGAGCCTCACCCCCCACCCCCCCACCCCATCACAGCTGTCAGAACAACTGCCACCAAGCCCTCTGGATTGCTAGAGTGCTGCGGCATGAACTGGGGCCTTTCCCCTCAGTCTCTCCATCATCACATCATCTCCTGAGCCTGCACCGTGGACCTCAGGCTAATGACAGCCCATCTCACTATCTAGGTTTAGACCAGCTGGCAGCAGCTGCCTAGCTACACGCTCTCTTATCCAAACTGCTTAATTCCCTGGGTCCTGAGATTCTGCACCTTTTCACCAGCATCATCGGCCACCAAGCAACGATGAACCTCCATGTGAATTCTTTGAGAAGCCAAGTATCCAGGGTGAGGCACTCCATGAAGTCCTCCATCAATTCCCGGTGCTGAAAGCGGATATGGAAATTTAGTAGGAAAGCTGGTGGCCTGGGACCCAGGGGGCCACTAAGCTATTGTGAAAGCTTTCCTCTCCCCACTCCTTCCTGCTCCTGCTGTCCTACTTCAAACACTCCCTACCATCCACCTTTTAACACCTCCAAGGCCAACATCGCCACCCCCTCCCACCACTGGCTCAACAACCTGCTTCTCACCCAGGTCCTTTCAGAGTGAAGCGTGCTTGTCACTTTAGAGAGTGCCTGTTCCCCCACACCCAAGCCCCTACTTTTGGGGGCTTTGAGACCCTAGGAGGAAAGTACCAGAAAAGCCCCAAGCATTGTCCCTCCTGAAAACAATGGCTTCCAGGGTCTGTGCCAGACACACAGCACCCGAAATAGACCCATTGTCTTCTTGTGCAATATCCAGGAATTTGGTGAAACTCATCATTTTTCAGGTTACCGATAAATGCAAGTTTGGAAACTGAAACAGGAAGGAACACAGGCTGAGAAGGCTTTTATCCAGCCCACAGCGTTTCTCTCTCCAGATGCAATATCGTTTTCTCGTTTCGTTTTGTTTTTCAGCCGTACTTTGGTAGGGTTAAAATTAGCTGGCAGCATTCTGGTCACATGCTAGACAGCCAAACAAAAGGGAGCTGTTCCGAGGCAGCTCCTGAAGCAGCCTGGCAGACCTTACTAATCCATGGGCTTCTGGGAGCTGCCTCTTCAGGCCTGGGTGCAGAGGGGCCACCCCGGTGATGCCCCTCTGATGTCCGTCTGCTCTAACAGGGCAGAACATGGGCAGTGTCCAGGCTGTTTGGAATCTCGGGGCTTGCCTCCATCTGGGAAGGCACTCAAGAGCCCCAAAATGGTTTTTGCAAATCTTCCCATTTGGAAGAGGAAGGCTGGGAAAAAGGAAGAACTTTTGAAGCCAACAAATAAGCACATAACACAAGGACATGGAGAGACGGAGGAAGGGTAGGGTCTGAAACGTGAACGGAGGCATCGCCTTCTGGGGGAAGGGGCTGCTCTTGCCAGGGTTAAATGGAAAATCATGCACCCGTGCTACGTGCAGGCAGCTCTGCGCATAGATTCTTTATCTCTGGACCCTGATAATAAAGGGTTCCTCGTGATCTGCTTTGTTCTTCTGGCTTAAAACTGTCACTGGAAGGCTGGGATGAAAGATACAGCCTCTGATTCATGCGCACAGTCAGGAAACATCCCTTGCTCAGTATAGAAACATGTCGGTCAACCTGGGAAAGGGATCACCACAGAGAAATATGCTTGGGCTTGCCAAAGCTTAGCAGCTTTGAGAGCCAAAAACCCAGCTGCCTGGATTGTCTGGGGAAGGTGGGGTCTGGGGTGGGGGTAGGAGGAGGGATTGGGAGAAAGGAGGACTTTTGCAATCACCTGATTTCTGCCCCCAATTCTGTCCAGTTTAATTCCAAGCCACACCCATGTCCAAATATCTCAAAGGTAAATTGATCCTAAAAATCGCATAGAACACTACCCCTTCCAGCTCTGTGCCTGCTGGCAAGGTGAAGCAGATGGCTTTTATCGATAAATTTATTTATTTGGAAGGGGCTATCTGAAGTCAGGAAATGCCAGCGAGACAGAATGCGGGTGACTTTGGCCCAAATTGCCGTGACAATCATAAGCAGACACCCAGAGAGAGTCCAGTTAAAACAAATTGCAGGTAAGCCTCAGGAACCTGGAGCATTCTCCATCTCTGTCCTGTCTGGCCTCCATGGCAGCCGTGCACTTAGAAAGAAATCCCTCCGTTGGTTCAACATTCTGTGATATTCAAAGGTTTGTGTGAGCTATGTAGCACCCGCTTTCTCAAAAGGGGTTCATAAACCAAGCAGGCCTCTGACTCGGATCTCATCCTGAAGCCCTCATTATATCAACAGGCCCAAACAGAAATTCCCCTTGCCTTAGCGCCCGACACATAAAGTCCTCTTTAATAAACATACACCATTTTTTAGTGGAACAGCCTCAAGGTGTTAAAAGTACATAAAGGTCTGAAAGCTGAAGCCCTAGATAAACAGTGAGCCGAAATATATTTAGCAGAAAATATTGAAAGCCACAGGAAAAATATGTTCTCTTCCTGGGATGTTAACAAAGGTTTAGGTTCAGGAAAGCTTCAGGAAACGGCGAGCTGGGTCGAGAAGGAATGCTGCTCAATGTAAATAAATCACTAAACCTCTTTGGCCTCCATAGGCCTTGGCTGGAATAGACTATTTCATTTTTTCCCCATTAAACAGGCCACCCGGAGAGTTGGCATTATAGACCTGAACATGTACCAAATCTGAATGTGCTATTGTTTCTGTACATTGAATCAGACTGTGTTTCAAACAGCAGCTTGTGCAAAATAGGAGGCTGGCCATCCAGACCGGCGCAACCTCACACCCAGCATAAATGATAGACCTGTTTCACCTCGGATCACCCAGTGTCTTGTCTCCAGAAACATACCCTCTGTTGTTGCTGCCCAGGGTGATGTCATGCTCATTCTCAAGCCCGAGGCTCCAAAAGGCTCGGGTGCCTCTACTGCAATAAGATGCCTTCAGAAAGACCCAGATTTCCTGTGGTCTCAGGGCAGGGAGAGAGAGTACAAGGAAAGGACAGGCAGCCACTCTCCCTAAGATGGATGCTGCATGATGTCAGTGGCTGGCTACAATATCTGGCATCCTTGCAGTTCTAAGTTGCCAGCAAAATATTATTAAAAAGATAAAATACACGCAAACTGTGCAGAATGTAGGGCTCCTGTGTTTACATCCGGGTTTTGATGACTCAAAGACTTACACTTGGACTTGCTGAAAAGCTCTATTAAAAACACAGCTTTGTGAAAGCCCCCAGGGAGCAGGAAGCAGGGCTGGGGAGGGCGTGTGATTGTCTGGGTGGGGGGGCGGCATTTTGGTGACCTGCCCAAAAAGGGTGCTTAGTCCTGTGGTCCTGGCTGGCACTTAAGAATCGGGAACCGCTTAGAGGTTAACCCTCCTCTCCGCTTCGGAACCAGGGAGAGGAGGGTTAACCTTTTTCCAGAACATTTATTTCACCATCTCACTGACTAGGAGGAGGAGGGGTGGGAGAGAGCGAGAGCCTGCCGCGCGGAGAGGCTGCGGATCACAAGGCCACTCTGATAGCCTCCTGTCCCCATGGCAACCGCAACGGCATTTATCAGTTCCTTCTGCGCACAGGCACAGCAAATCTGCATTGCACATGGCAGGCTTCCAGCATTTCAAATGAAAGAGCACTTTGAACGGCTGCCAAGTTTGGAAGGAGCAGAACTGTCAGGGCTGCTTAAAGCTGGCAGTTTATACTGGGGAGGCTTTTGCTTCCCAGAATCCTCCGGGCCTGGCGAGCTGCCAAGTACTTAGCGGAAGCTAAAAAGTAACTCGCTCCGCTCCCTCCCCTCCTCCCTTGCCCCTGCTCTCGCTACCGCCACCCCCCCCCCACCACGCCATTCACCGCAGTACTCTCAAAAATTTCCACATGTCCTGTGTCACCAGTGCAGACTGTACAATGAAAACCAGAACCCTGGCTGCCCATGCCCGGGCTTTTATTAATAGGGGGTGCGCGGGGGGGGGGGGGGGCAGGTTGGAATCTGACACTGACAGCCGGGGCACCAGGTCTCTACTGTACCTGCCATAACCACAGGGTGTGAACCTGTGTGTGTGTGTGTGTGTGTGTGTGTGTGTGTGTGTGTGTGTGTGCGCGCGCACGCGCGCGCGCGCGCCTTGCAGCCTCAAAAATACATGAATAAAAATAGAAGTGAAAGGAGCTTCAGTGTAGACACCCTGAGTACCAGGGTCGCTACTAGGGTGGATTTGGGTTGGATGTTTGGACCTTCATTTAGGGTAGGGGATGGAGGTTATGCAGGCAGTGTGGTTCAGACACAGCCTTGCCAAGAGCCTTGGGGAAGAGGGTTGTTATTGAGAACCCAACCAATGTTGGGAGCTTTTCTCCTATCTCTCGGGTGTCGGTGAAACCTCTGAGGCCACGGATGGGGAGGGAGTCTGACGATGGTTTTCAATGGAAAGTTTACCAGATAACTTCTGATTGTCACGCTGTCACACACAGCCCAGAGCACAAGGGCTTCTGCTAGCAGAAACTGGAAATTGGCACTGTGTTCACTGTGCTGAAATTTTTTTTAAAAAAATTATAATCTACACTGAGATCAAGGGCCCGGGCTTCATTTTCCAGCACAAATAGAACAAAAATTGTCTGCCGCTTAGGCAGTTGGATAGAGTTCAGGAAAACTATGTCTGGCATTAATTCCAAAGTGGAGGTTTTGGTTCAAGCGAGGCCCATTAATTTCAGTAAACTGTTTTCACTAGTCCGGTCCCTGCTGTGCAAGAACTATTTATTACCTTTTGCTAACTTGATGTCTGCAGAGTTGTAAAGTAAAGGGGGAAAAAAAATCCAGGGTGGAGATATCTATATCTTGGATCAAATGGGTTTTGCACCTTCCCTTTGGGGGCTATGTTTTATGAGGCATTTTCTATCTGAGGTTTTTGTTTATCAGCCCCTGTTTCTGTTTTTGTTTTTTAAATCCATCTTGCACAGTGAATTAGAGGGGGGGAAATCCTAATGGAGAGGAAACTAGCAAGAGCAAATACCTATCTCCTGCCTCCTTCAGAAGGGCGCCTCCCAGACACAGGGGTGTTTTGTATGCCTGTCCCTGGCTTCCAGGCTGCAGGTCCGATGCAAAACCCTGACATGATTCACCCTGACGATCCCGTCTAAAATACACCAAGACAGTCAATTTTGGCATTTGTTCTCCCTTAGGAATTTTACTAGCTGCCTTAGAAAAGCACATAAATTGCTTCCCCCTCCCTCTCTTTTTTCCATGCCTCCTCTCTTCATCCCCACCCCACCCCCATTCCATCTTGATGTCATTTCAAAGGGAAGGATGAAAAGGGGGGATTTGTCAGGCGGTCAGGTTTGTGAATGTGTCTTTCTAGACCTCAACACACACAGGCACACACAGACACACACACACACACACACACCAGTTGAGAATGAGAATGTTAATCAGAATTAAAAGCCAGTCAGTATTATTAAAGCATCAAACATGAAGATTTAGAGAGAGGAGGGGGAGGATTCGGGTGGGGTGGGGTGGGTTGGGGGGGCGTGGGGGGGGTAGAGGGAATGAGAATGAAATATAATTCCGTTCTCTGCCTGATCTACTAAAAGAAAGGAGGGGAAAGGTAACACCAATATGGTCAGCTTGTCAAATGTCAGAATTATTGGTCTTTCCTTTTAACTACCCCTCCGCAGCCCCAACACAGTCAAGTTTTGTGCCTTTCCCAACTGTGATTAATCTCTGGCAGAGGCTAGAAACAGGAGTAGGATTCTTGGCTGCCCATTCTGATAAACAATCTGTTCTTGGGAAGAGTAGGTGAAGGGGGCGTCAGGGGGTGTGTTGGGGGGTAATCTGTGGGCATTGTGGGGGAGGGGATGAGGAGGGAGGGTGCCTAAGGCCAGCCTACCTAACCCTAGCAGAGGTCCGCCCTCCCGGGAAATGCAAGTGCCCTTCCTTTGGAGCGCGTGGTTTGGGGTGGGTCAGGTTTCCTGCCCTTAAGAATGTGAGCAGACAGTGGATTCATTCTTGCTGCCAGTTCACAACGTCCAGGAAACGTCAGAGGGACTACGAGGACTGGGGGAGGGAGAGGAAAGGGGAGTGGAGCGGGGAAGAGCCCGCGTGCCTCGAGTCCTCAAACCCATTTTGAACATTCTGGGCGCTACAGACCAGGGGCTCTGGTGCAGAGACTGCTTGCCTGGGTAAACTGAGGCGGCGGCAGGCAAGGTTGGGTGGAGCGGTGGTGTTAGGAAGTATTGTAAAGCGGAACAGGGAAAGCAAGATGTCCAAAACAAAAGGAAGGACTATCTTGCAGCGTCGGAGGTCGCTGGTATCCAAACTGCGTAGGCAACAAAGCTGGCTGTGGATTTTGCTGTGGGTTTATTGTGTGGGCAGCCAGGCGGAAAGCGACAATGTGAAAAAGTGGGGAGGGGTTGAAGGGAAATCAGTGCTGAGAAGGCTGCGCATGGCTGGGAAATGTCACCAAGGAGAGTGCAGTGGCACCGAATAAAAGATGAATAATCGGCTACCTTTTGGAAAGGGAATGTAAAGATATTAATAAAGGCAAGAACCCCGCTTCTTCTCAGGCTGAAAAGCAAATCCATTTCTCACCTCCTGCCTCTCTTCCCCACCCCAACACACACACACACCCCTCTTGTCTACCTTGAATCCAAGAAGCTTAGGCTGGGCTCTTGCTTTCCTCTAGATTTAATTACAAGAAAATGCTGAACAAAAACCTGTAATTACACCCTTAGTCCCTGCCACTCAGGCGAAGCACACTTCCTGCCGAGTTTTGTTTTTTAAAGAAGAGGTCATTGCCTCTTTTCTTTCTAAATTGACCAAAACAAAACAAAAAAAAAGTGAAAGCCCCAAATACATCCAACTGTTTCAAGCTTTAGCACCACCAGGGATTTGGGGACAGCGAGTCCTGTCCCTCTAGGAGAGATGAGAAGACAGCCTAACCTTGCTATTGTCTCACTCCAGCGCTGAGGTCCAGAGTAGTCACTGCCTCTTTGTCTGTCAGCCTAGAGGAACACAGGTGCTAGGCCGGACACCTCAGGAAGAAACCTGCTAAGAGCAAGATGAAGAGCCTGGACAGGCCTCACTTCCCAGCTATTTTTATACCCGGAAGGGCTTAGTGCTGCAAAAGAGGTTCTTTACAATGGCTCCGCTTTCTGAAGCCCTAGGCATTAACATACAGAATTTCACAGTAAGCCCCTGAAGTAGGGAGAATAGGTTTTAATATCAACACATGACAGGTGAGGAAACTGAGGCCCAGAGGGAATAAACAGATCCTCTCAGTCAGTCCTCTGGCTGGTGAGAGTGTTGAACAAGCACTGCCTCTAATGACTTTTGGGCTATTGCATCAGGAAACTAGGACACCAAGGAGGAAATGGAAGCTTCTGGATTTTGGGCTGGAGCTAATCAGGTTTAGTTGATCGTTAAATCCCCAGGACTGAGAAAGTACTTGCTAAATAAACAGTTGAATAACTGAATGAATCCAAACGGAAAGGCCCAGGCTAAGGACTCGGCAATGGAAACCCAACAGGCCATCTGGCAGCCGAGTTTCAGCTTTGAAACAATATGTAAGTGATGAAAATAGTTTCACACCCTCTATGGACACATCCGACTTGGGTCCTCTGGGTCTGGCCAGAGAGGGAAATTCAGGTTAAAGCATGGCGGTCCTCTAGATGAGTCAGGGTTGGGCCTGCCCCGCCCCAGCTCCCTCGATTTCTAGCTCCAGTGACAGGTAGACCAGGTTTGACTGTCTGGGTCGTAGGCCCCCTGTGGGCTAGACATGCTTTGAGGGCAGCAGCCTGCCATGGTCATCCAGCAGCCCCCAGCTCAAGTGTAAGAGGGTACCTACCAGGTGGGCATGCACACAGCACGGCAGGTGTGGCCTCAGTGAGGTGAGAACAGAGGGTTGTTACCTGTGTGATATGAACTGCAGGTCTGAGAAGAGGCTACTTCCACCATAAAACATGCCCTGTCCACGTTCTCCTACCCCTTCATCAACTAGCCTGAGGTCCTTCTGAGGTGCGGACATTTAAAATGCAGCCATCCCCAGTAAGGGCAACTCACTAAAGCTCCTAAATACTTCACTGTGTTCTAGAGCTTCATATTTTCCTCCATCACCTCTGCCTAAAGCCAGGGCATATAAAACCCAGGGAGAGAGAGAGAGGTCTCAGGGGATGCCAGGGAAGCATGGCCACACAATTTTGCTCAAAGCTAAAGGATGACTGATTTTAACTCTAAAATAACTGGCATTAATAATCTGTAAACTCGTATAGGGAGAGGCATTTGTCTTTCTTGCCATTTAAAAAAAAATTTTATTGATTTGTTTTCTAAGAGAGAAAGAAAAACATCAATTTGTTGTTCCACTTATTGGTGCATACATTGGTTGATTCTTGTATGTACCCTGACTGGGGATCGAACCCACAACCTTGGTGTATTGGGATGATGCTCCAGCCAACTGAACCATACAGCCAGGGCCTTTCTTGCCATTTCTTAGAGGCATCAGGGACAGACCCCCCCTCCCCATCACCACCAACACCACCAAAAAAGGCTAGCAGCAACTGGTGAGCGAGAAGAAGGAATGCAGGGTTTAGAGCCAGGGAGCCTGGTTTCCAGTAATTGTTGACCAGCTCTGGACCTGCTTTCCTCACCTATACAGGAGGGTGATGAAAGTAACACCTACCTCACAGGGCTGCTGTGGGGATTGGTGAGATAATGTCTGGGAATGCACTGCAGAGCCCTAGACAAATGTTGGTCATTATATTGTTCATAATAATCTCTTACATTGGAGTAAGTACATTGTAACATTTTACCGTTTGCACAAACTAATGAAGCAGGCAAAGGAGGCAGTCGAATTATTCCCATTTTACAGACTAAGGAACTGAAAGTTCAAGTGATTTGCTCAAGGTCAGACAGCTATATAGGATTAATCAAGTCCAAGTTGAACATTGTAATGTAAATATGTACTCAGTCCTAAGTGTCCTCCCTTCCTCTTCTCCTGAGTTTTGGGTTGAACCACCCAGCAAAGGCAAGTCAAAATATTTGGAGATCCTGGCCCATCCACCTCAACCAGGGACAGCAGTGATGGCTACCTGTCTACCATACTTGACATAGGAACTGCGAGGCTGCAGGGAGGGCTTCGCGTTCTGAGGCCCGGCCTTCTGGCTCCCCAGCAGGAAAACGCCGGCGACGACGGGTCTCTGTAGCTGGACGGTGGAAATCCCCAGCTCTGGTGCTGGCCTAAGGGAACCCACCCACTGGCACTCCTGCTCGCTGCAGAGGCCCATGGCATGCGGGGTAGGGTGGAGGGTCCCGGGGTATGTGCACCTGTGGGCTGGACAGCCCCTTCCAGGCTTTCGGCCCACACTGGTCCTCCAAACCCTCCTTTCCAGTTACCCCTTTTCTTGGGGTGGGCATGTTTGTTTTAACCCAACCGAGTCGGTGAATAGCACCCTTGTCTGGGGCTTCCTCTTTTTTTTTTCCCCTCTAGGCCTGATCCCCGGGAGGCTCATTCCAGGGTTCCTGTATTTTTGGACCTTAAAAAAAAAAAAATCAGCTATTGCTGAGGACAGCGCTGGACTCCTCCGTGCCCTGGCATGCTGGCTAGGAAAGGAAACGGGGAGGAGGCAGGAACCAGACACGGCTCCCCCATGTCCCCCGGGCGCCGCCCCCCCCCCCCCCCCCCCCCCCCCCCCCCCCCCCCCCCCCCCCCCCCCCCCCCCCCCCCCCCCCCCCCCCCCCCCCCCCCCCCCCCCCCCCCCCCCCCCCCCCCCCCCCCGCCTTTCTTCTCTTCCCTGCTCCCCGCCCCTTCAGGAAGAAAGCAGTCAGAGATCTGATCACTCGCTGCGGCCGCTGTGCCAGCACCAACCACTAACTAGGTCCTCCTTTTCCTTCCACCCAGTTTTCAACGGAGCACACAGGAGCCTGCGTGCCCTGGGCTGGGAAGGTCTTGGCGGGCGGCGCAGGGTCCCCCCCCCCCGGGGTTTCTCAGCGAATCACGTTGTTCCTGGGATTTCACAGTCGAGTGGCTCTTGCGTAACCCTACGCTCAGGACTAATACTTTTTATTTTTAATACCAGAATTAATCCTTTAGGAATCGGCAAATACTTCCGCCACGGAATCAGCCCAGGAATAAATGTGTAAATTACTGTGCTGACTCCATTCCCTCACCCCCACAGCCTCAGGGGTTCCTGGCACGCTGGGATGGTGGCTCTTGGAGAGGCCAGAGGAGCGCCCAACCCAGACGTTTGTTTTCATCTGCTCCGAGGTGGCTTTAGCGGGCCGAAGAACCGTGTCCTGCTTACGGCTGGGCTGAGTGTTACCAAAAAAGGGCTTTCTCTTCCTCCAGCGCTTGGCTACACGCGCGTTGCAGCGGGGGTGATGTGAGGTTCAGACTCAGCCTCCTCAAAGACCCAGCCAGCTGGCTTACAGGGATGCCAGGCCGAAGAGTCCCCGGCCCGACCCATCTCTGCCACAAACAGGCGGGGGCTGGAGGAAGAGAGAGATTGCAGGGAGCTTCGAAGTGAGTGGGTACACTGCGACCTTCTCACCTCTAACGCAGGGCTATGGCTTCAGGGAAAGGCCAAGTGGAGAGATGACCTTGTGTTCCAGTTGAGAGTGGGGTTCTCAGATGGCAAGCTGGGGGGACAACAACCACAGAAAGGAACTTCAGGGAGGACTGCAAGCATTTCCCCTTTGCCCCAGGGCAGGCTGAGCCTGGCACTGCTGGTCTCCCAGATCCCACCGCCAGATTTGTTCCTCTTTCTCCCCTCCTGGTGTCTTAGGTTGAGTCCCGCTGGTTCGCCCCTGTTCCTTCCCACTGTGAACACAGTATTGCTATATGGGATTCTCCTTTGCAGAAAATCTATCTCCAAAACATCAATGTTCTGCCTCTCACAATCCGACACATCCCTAAACAGGGCCATCTCAGGCAAGCAGTTCAGACGAAATTTATCACCGTAAAGGATGCCGATTTTTTGAGGGCAGGAAAGGTATCAAGAGAGCTATGCCTTTTAAATTAAAGAATTAGGAGACTGTAATGGAAGTTTGTTTAAATGCATGTTTATTTCTAACTCAGTGTGTCTGAAGACACCCAGCGTGTGTGTGTGTGTGTGTGTGTGTGTGTGTGTGTGTGTCTCCTTTAGTAACAGGGAAGACTGAGACAGACAAGGAGAGGGAGACATATGTGTGCGCATACCAAACATAACACTATGGCAGAATCCAACTTGCTTTTTCTCTAGAAGCCTGGCTAGAGGGTTGAGGCTAAGTTGCTAGTCCTCAGTATTTTTAGTTTAATAAAAAGATGAGCTAGATAAATATTGACGTAAAGAAACGGACAAATCACCCCAGCCAAAGTGAAGAGCCATGAGTTTTGGGCTGACAGGGTTGTCATTCCACTTCCCAGTCCTCCGTTTTGACTCACTCCAGGGTAGCTCTGGTGCGGGGAGGGCTGAAGTCTGGAAGGGGTGAGGCGAGGTTCCTGGAGCAGCTCTTTACAGAGGAATGACTGCGCAGAGCCAGCCAGGCCAGGGAAAGTTTATTATTGTTGGGGAGTGCACAGTGAGCTCACTGTTTTGCAAAAACAGAAATCTGGCTGCTTTGAGATGAAAGAGGGGCTCCCTAGGGCTCTTCCTTTCCCCTTTCTCCCTATCCTTAAAAACTCCCCTTCCTTTGCACCTAGGGCCCCAGAATGAGTGGGAGATGAGGTGCTGGGGAGTGCTGGATGGGGGAATAGGCTCTGAAGGTCAACTGCCAAAATAAAAATAAATGCTTCTTGTTGCTCCAACTGCACATTATTATAATTAGTAGTGATAGTAGGGTAATGCTCCTTACATCTTATGCAATTACAAAGTACTCTCACCTATTAAATAGCTACCGTACTAACATTAATATCAATACTGAGAACTTACTGACAGCATCCTGTGAGACTGCACACTGTATGGTGTATTTATGCTACAGTCAGTGGCAGATCCACAACTTCTGTATATGGAAGACAGTGGCACAATTCTGTTTAGAAGGGAAGAATGGGGGTTGTTTCATGAAGGTGTATTTGCATAGTACTTTACAGGAGATTGTATGTAATAAAGAAGGGGGTAGGCGCTAATGGAAATTTTGAGCACCGGAAACCACCTCTGAGAACCCAAGCTAGTCAAAGCCACCTCTCAAATCAGATTTACTGGATACAGATCTCAGCTCCATCTCTAATGGACATGTGACCTTTGGCAAATTATTTAACCTCTTTACTTTCTGAGCCTGTAAAAACAGAGTTAATAATAGAATCTACTTTGTTGATAATGTTGAGGGTTTAATGATGATGCAAGTAAACTACCCACCAGTGTCTGGCTCACAGCAAGTCTCAGTGACTTATCTCCTACTGTGACAAGAAACAAACTGAAATCTCAAACAGTTCTAATACGTTAGACGCTATTATCCCATTTTGCAGATGTGAGGTTATATGATGGTAAGTAACTAATTCAAGGTCACAAAGCCAATACAGCAAGTCTTCCAATAAAGGCATTTTTTCAAGGTCATTTCTTAACAAAAAATATTTATTTATTTATTTTATTTATTTTTAGAGAGTGGGAAGAAAGAGAGTGAGAAATCTTGATTGGTTGCCTCTCCTACAAGTCTGGATCAGGACTGAACCCACAACTCAGGCATGTGCCCTGACCAGGAATTGAACAGGTGGTGACCTTTCACTTTGCCACACAGGTCAGGGCTCAAGGTCATTTCTTTATAACGCTGCTGTTGAGGAAATGCAGGACCCTGACTCTTGTTTGTAACAATTAGCTTATGGTGAAATTGGTTTGCTTAAGGTCCTAGAACCTATTGACAATGTAAAGCAAGGACTTACTATATTTGATAGAGAGGAATTCCATTCTTGTCTGCCAGACTCCAGACCTGATTTTCCATTATATTACCTCCCCTTCTCCAGCCTTACCCAGGATTATCTCAATTTTCATGAGGGGAAAAAAGCAAAACAACTAACAAAAAACTAGACCCAATACTTAGAAGAATCCTTTGAAATGCCCCAACTAGAGCTATGGCCAACATTTCCGTTCTGCAATAAGCAATAGTGATGAGCAGTGATATTGCAGTAACAGAAAAGAAATCATGCCCTTGCTCAGCCTTCTGAACACTATGGAATTAAATCACAGCACCCGAAAAAGAACTTTGTAAATTGTGTAAAAGAACTCTTACAAAGAGATATCGGTAGTATTAAATGCTGCTCCCACTTTCTTTTATCAAACTCGGAAAAACCACTCACCTGTTTGGCCTCTCCAGCACCGCTCCCTCCCTGCCCCCAACTGCAGCTGTGCGCAGCCAGTTGACTGTTTTCCTTAAAGGCCTCCGGGTGCTCGTAGCTTCTTCAGACATTCAGCCAAAATTTTTAGACTGCGGCTGGGGCGCGGGGGTGGGGGTGGGGGCGGGCAGCTCACCCTGAATCATTTAGCTCCATCGTAGAAGCTCAGGTTTCTAGACCAGGGCACAAAAACAAATCGAAATGGCAGTTTCTGGAAGAATTGGAAAACAGCTAATTTTGCAGGTGTTTCGGCATTAGTTGGTAGCAATGAATGTAACATCCGTTCCGGGGAGGGGGGAAAGGTTTGATTGAAGATGAAATAGGTAGGTAATACCCTATACGAAATTCACAGCGAAAATTTGATACAGGACATTTAAATTCACTGCCCAGGATTGGGTGGGAAGCGGGATCGGAAACGAGCTTGTGGTTTTTAAATGCCTTTTTATTTGGGAAAGCCGGGCGGGGAAAGGAAAGGTCATCGTCTGTTTAATTTCCACCCCCAACCCTGGACTTCCAGCTTTAGCTCGCCGGGCCTCAGCTGTCGTACACACACGGGGAAGGGGGAGGGGAAGGTGGAGGCACAGAGGAGGGGCCGACTGGGAGGAATCTGGGCGTCGTGCCGCGCATGCGCTTTTGCGGAGCAACAAGTGGGCTCCACAGACAGAGGAAGTGTAAAGGGGCGGGGAGGGGGGGGAGAACTGGTGCAGAGCATGGTGGTGACGTCAGCGCTCCGCCCGGGCGGCATCCCGCGCGGCCAAGCCCGGGACAGCGCGAGCCGCAGCGCGAGCTGGAGCGCCGAGACGCGCCTCCGGAACGTAGAGTAACAATCACAACCCCACATTCCGGGCGAGTGCAAGCGGGAAGGGATGCGACCCGGGCCCAGGCGCCGCACGAGCGCCCTGCAGCCAACGTGAGCGCCGCCAGCCGCAGCGGCCCGGGCGCCGGCCTGGCTTGGGGGCGGCGGGAGCCTGCCTGCGTGCGAGCGCTCCTCTCCTCTGATCTCGTGCGTCCTGGAAGCTGTGGCCGTACAAATTCAGCCGCCGCCAGCGGAACAGCCGACGCTACGGAGGGGAGAAGCTCCTCTCTCGGCAATCACCCCCTCCCTACCCCGGCCCTCCAGGGAAGCAGCGACTTCAGCAAGATTGGACCTGGGCACCGGGTGGCACTGAACCCTCTAGCCCTCGCTCCAGGCAGCCTGGCGGGGAGAGGACGCAGCTCGTAGGGGGACCCTCAGGGGAGAGGAGGACACAGCCCCTTTCGAGCTTCCACCCACCAGCCACTACGGGGAGGGGGCCAAGAACTAACGGCAGCCGGCACTGGGCACCCTCGCCCCCTCCCCCCGGGCCTGGAGCTTCCAGCCCCGGTCCGCGGCACCAGGAAGAAGGCGCCTGAACTCCCCTCCCAGCGAAACAGCCGCAGTAGGAGGTGGGGGCGAGGAGAGGGCTGAATTCGTACGCCGCCCGGGCGGTGGAGCCCCAGAGGAGAGGCACTGCGCCGGCGGTGGAGAGTCGCGCTCCCTCCAGCCCCTGGGGCAGAACTTTCTCGCTCCCCCTCCCTCCCCCGCAGCTGGACTCTCTCCCCAGGCGGCCAGTCCTCCTGCAAGTGAAGGCGCTGCGGAGAGAGGCCGGGCGGGGGCCTACTTTCCCCAGGGTTGGCATCATGTCGGCGGCGCAGGTGTCCTCGTCCCGGAGACAATCTTGCTACCTGTGCGACCTGCCCCGTATGCCCTGGGCCATGATCTGGGACTTCTCGGAACCCGTATGCCGCGGTTGCGTAAACTACGAGGGCGCTGATCGCATCGAGTTCGTGATCGAGACCGCGCGCCAGCTAAAGCGGGCGCATGGGTGCTTCCAGGACGGCCGCTCCCCGGGGCCGCCGCCGCCCGTTGGGGTCAAGACAGTGGCCCTGTCAGCTAAGGAGGCGGCGGCGGCTGCAGCGGCCGCAGCGGCGGCTGCTGCTCAGCAGCAGCAACAGCAGCAGCCTTCACAGGCACAGCAACAACAGCTCAACCACGTCGATGGTTCCAGCAAGCCTGCGGTGCTGGCGGCCCCGTCCGGCCTGGAGCGCTACGGCCTGAGTGCAGCTGCCGCTGCTGCCGCCGCCGCCGCCGTGGAACAGCGCAGCCGCTTCGAATATCCGCCGCCACCGGTGAGCCTGGGAAGCAGCAGCCACGCCGCCCGGCTGCCCAACGGCCTGGGGGGCCCCAATGGCTTCCCCAAGCCGGCACCTGAGGAGGGACCCCCGGAGCTGAACCGCCAGAGCCCCAACTCGTCTTCAGCGGCGTCGGCGTCAGTGGCATCTCGACGCGGGACGCACGGTGGGCTAGTGACGGGGTTACCTAACCCGGGGGGTGGAGGAGGCCCCCAACTTACTGTACCCCCCAACCTGCTGCCGCAGACGCTGCTTAACGGTCCCGCCAGCGCCGCCGTGCTGCCCCCACCGCCACCGCATGGTCTCGGCAGCCGTGGGCCCCCGACGCCCGCACCCCCAGGAGCCCCTGGGGGCCCTGCTTGTCTCGGGGGCGCACCAGGTGTATCTGCCGCGTCTTCCTCCGCGTCCTCTTCGACCTCGTCGTCGGTTGCTGATGTGGGCGTGGGTGCTGGTGGCAAAAGGCCCGGCTCGGTGTCGAGCACCGACCAGGAGCGCGAACTGAAGGAGAAGCAGCGTAACGCCGAGGCCCTGGCAGAGCTGAGCGAGAGCCTGCGCAACCGCGCGGAGGAGTGGGCCAACAAGCCCAAGATGGTCCGCGACACACTGCTCACGCTAGCTGGCTGCACGCCCTACGAGGTGCGCTTCAAAAAGGACCACTCGTTGTTGGGCCGAGTCTTCGCCTTCGACGCTGTCTCCAAGCCTGGCATGGACTACGAGTTGAAGTTGTTCATTGAGTACCCCACGGGCTCAGGCAACGTGTACTCCAGCGCATCTGGGGTGGCCAAGCAGATGTACCAGGACTGTATGAAGGACTTTGGCCGGGGTCTGTCCTCCGGCTTTAAGTATCTGGAGTATGAAAAGAAACACGGCTCTGGGGACTGGCGCCTACTTGGAGACCTGCTCCCCGAGGCCGTGCGCTTCTTTAAGGAGGGCGTGCCTGGAGCCGACATGCTGCCCCAGCCCTACCTGGATGCCAGCTGCCCCATGCTGCCCACGGCGCTGGTGAGTCTAAGCCGCGCCCCCAGTGCACCCCCAGGGACCGCGGCCCTGCCGCCTGCCGCCCCCTCTGGCCGGGGCGCAGCCGCCAGCCTGCGCAAGAGGAAGGCGTCTCCCGAGCCTCCAGACTCCGCCGAGGGCACTCTGAAGCTGGGCGAGGAGCAGCAGAGGCAGCAGTGGATAGCGAACCAGAGCGAGGCACTAAAGCTCACCATGTCGGCCGGGGGTTTTGCAGCGCCAGGCCATGCGGCTGGGGGTCCGCCCCCGCCGCCTCCGCCCCTGGGACCCCATTCCAACCGGACCACCCCGCCCGAGTCAGCCCCTCAGAACGGTCCGTCCCCCATGGCCGCCCTCATGTCGGTGGCAGACACACTGGGCACGGCGCACTCGCCCAAGGATGGCAGTTCCGTACACTCCACCACTGCGTCCGCGCGGCGCAACAGCAGCAGCCCAGTGTCGCCGGCCTCTGTGCCCGGGCAGCGCCGCTTGGCCTCACGGAACGGGGACCTAAATTTGCAGGTGGCGCCCCCGCCGCCTAGCACCCACCCGGGCATGGACCAAGTGCACCCCCAAAACATTCCGGATTCCCCTATGGCCAACAGCGGGCCCCTCTGCTGTACCATTTGCCACGAACGTTTGGAGGACACGCATTTCGTTCAGTGCCCATCCGTCCCCAGCCACAAATTCTGCTTCCCTTGCTCAAGAGAGAGTATCAAGGCTCAGGGGGCCACAGGCGAGGTGTACTGCCCCAGCGGAGAGAAATGCCCCCTAGTTGGGTCAAATGTACCTTGGGCCTTCATGCAGGGTGAAATCGCGACGATCTTAGCTGGGGATGTTAAGGTGAAAAAGGAGAGAGACCCTTGAACCACAAGACAGCCATCTCCTTTCATCCAGACCAGCTCCTCTCCAATCCAGAGGGCCCCTCCCCCATTTACATGGACCCTCCCTTCCCTCACCCCCAAGATGTAGAATTGTGAATATAACAAAACTGCAAAAAGTTAGTCTTATGTATAGACATTATTTTCGTCGTATGTTTCTATATTTTGAAACTAAGGTATGTAACTTCTTCATTTGAAGGATAAGCTGGTTTGTGTTAAGCAGTATAATATTGGTTGGGTCATTTGCATCATATTTGTTAGCATTTATTTGGTGGCAGAGTGTTTGCTTAGGTACAGAATTAATAGCCCTTAGCAACACTGCTGCTGGTGTGTATTTTTGTAAATGTTATGCACTCTCTGAAAGGAAAGACACACACAAAAGAAAATGACTTTTTTTTTTGCCAAGGCCAGTGTTGCTGCCTAAAAAAGCGATGCTATAAAATGGTGACAGCTTCTTTCTAAACAGCCCCAAGTGTTGAAGTCTTCACTTTGTTTTGTTTTGTTTTTCTGTTCTGTTTGCAAAATGGTAAAGGGGATGTTGGGGGTGGGGTGGGGTGTTTTTCGTTGCAAGTTTGTGAGGGAAAATGTTTGGGTTTGTTTCAACGGACCTGAATGTGGTGGACCTTCACGTGTTGTTTGGTTTTTGCTTTATTGATGCACGGATGCTTTTGAACAGTAGAGCGAAATGCTAGACATGGAGAACCTGCTCTGTTTGTCCTTTATACATTTCTGTAGTTAACAGAACACTGTAATGTGCCTTGGAGCTTAGTAACTTGTAATAAATTCAATTGATATTAATTCTGCCCCGAGTCAGCAAGTGTGTTTTTCCCCGGGGTAGGCCGCAGTTCCAACACTGGGGTACTCCCTACCTCCAACTGGAACTCGGATGCTGGTGCCTTGGAAAGCCCTCAGAAGTGGCATCTGCAGAAGGCCCTGTGCTGCCTGGCTGCCCTCCCCCCTCAGTACCAAGCTATTTACATTCACCTCGAGGGCAGGGACAGTTGCTGACTAAGGGAGTTCTGTTTACTCTTCAGCATCTCTATTTTCTTCTGGCTGTGTGGGTGCCCCAGCTGCAAATGGCAGTTAGGAATGCCTTTTTTTGTGCCTTGCCTTGTGGCCATGAGTGTATGCTGACACCCAGTGCAGCTCTGACATGTGCAAGGGATGGGGCGGGGGAGCCTAGGGTGCTTTGCCTCTGGCCTATCACCGTATTCCCACATTTAAAGCAAAAGCCACAGAGCTGAGAGCCTTCAGGGAGGCAGGAGAGGTGCGGACAACTGGAAAGCAAATACATGTACTGCTAAGCCAGGCGAGTTACCAGCAGCTTCCAGCTGATGCATTGGAAAAGCAGTTTCACCTCATTTATTACACGTTTTTCTTTCCTCCCTTTTCAATAAGTACTCCTAAAGGCAGGGTGCTTGGCTAGTCAGAAGAAAGTTGTGAGTGGGGAAGAGAGAAAAAACCCCAAACCCAGTTTCTGAGCAAAGGTCACTTAGGACATCAAATAAAACCCGTTCCCCTGGTGAAGAAATGAATTCTTATCTACCTAATCAACTTTCTGGTGGCATTTGTGAGGTGTAGAGGGTGGGGAAGGAGACTGGGCCATAGGAATGTCCTCAGAGCTTTGAGCCCCCGTGGTGGAGTCCAGACGGGACCTCTCTCAGAGCTGGGGGAAGGCAAAGGACCCTGGTGCGAACCTTGTACTTTTCCTGGGAGGCAAATAGGACAAGAGTAAAAGAACCTGAAATCCTATCTGAAATTCGTTCCTGGCCACACCCCATTCCTGCTTAGAGCAAGGTGGGCCTGGGCAGTTCCCACCAAGGAATAAGCAAATAAGGGAAGAGACTTGGTGATCCCCCTCACCCGACTTCCATCAAAGAGGGAACAGGAGGGTAGGGAGGTGGTATGGGCACAGGCACGTTTGGGGGTGGGGGGTACAAATCACGGGTTTGCAAGCTCAGAACACCGCTGGTGTGTGGAGGTTGGGTTGGTGTTGGGACTTGCTGTTAATAACACCCTTTTAGTTTCTGTTCCTGCTTTGCCACCACCATCATTGAAGTAGTGGAAACCATGACTGCGCGTGTGTGTGTGTGTGTGTTGTGTGTGTGTGCCGGGGGTGTGGATAAATGGCCGTTCATGGATCTGCTGCAGCCTCTTTGCCTGCAGCCTCTCACTCCTGGTGTATGGGAGGTGCCTGTCTCACCTCTTTAAGAATCTCCCCACATATAAATAGATATTCGTGTCAGCTTCCTGCAAATGTGTCCTTGCATTTTCATCTGCTGCCAAGTGTTGTATTGGTGCTTATGAGTCATGAAACCTATTTTCATCCCCAGGGGTAATTAACTTGGGGGTGATAATGCATAGCAGACTGTAGGAAGAGTTAATTCTAAAACCCATCCTCGCTTGGCTACCAATCACGCATTTCACTTAAAGGTCTGGGTTGGTTTTTCTCATAAGCTCATTAATAAAAACCAAGCAATGCTTTGCCTGGAAGATCCTCTAAGGTGCTCCCAACCCCCATTCCCAATGCACACACTCTTAAAATGAGTAAAGCTCAGCAGCCTGAGAATGAAGATAGAGTGTCACGGGTGTAATTGAACCACCGTTGGAGGAAGGAGCGGTGGGCACAGCCACAGCATTGAACTGTACGTGCGAACCTCAGTGTGTGGATTACCTGTCTGGGTGAGAATGCTGAGCATTGTCAGGTGGCTCCAAATGGGAGTGAGCCCTGCGTGCACAACTGCTCCCCCTGGTCTGCCACTGTGTCCTCATTACTCAGGCAGTACCTTCCGGAGCTTTTGGTGTTACAAGACCTTTGATTTAGTGCAGAGGTAGGAAAGGGGCCTGGCATTGGGAGCTGAGAACAGTGGAGCTTGCCCCTCTTCCTGTTTCTGGGTGCATTATAAGCAGGAGAGGCAGCGGCTACAATAATGAGGCACCCAGCAAAGGCAGCCTGTGGGTTTCACTGAGGAAACCTGCCTTGATGAGACCTGGAGGAGAGGAGGAAGGGAGTGGGAGGAAGAGCGGAGCTTGGGGTGGAACTTGGGCTGGAAGTGAATTATAATGGTGCAGTTAATTAAAGTTTACCATAGCCGGGGGCCATCTGTTCATGGCTTCACTCCCTCCTCCTTTCTCAGAACCATGTGACCTTTCTCTCTACTCTGGCCAATTCAGCGGCTAGTCTGGTTGCCTTAACCGGTCTCGCTCTGATCCCTCAGCTGGATTCCTCCTTCCCTGAAGCCTTCTACACTGCAGACCCAGGAAGCATTTTCCTCTTCTGTACCCGGGGATTCTTGTGGGTCTGAGAGATTCAGACAGAGGTCTCCGGGTGAGCGTGGGCTTCCTTCCTTGCCAGTTCACTGTGATCATCCGCCTCCTCCGTTTTCCATCCTTCTCACTCCCTTTTGCCCGAGAGCCCAAGTGGCGAACATTTAAAAATCCATATTGTATTTATGTGCATTGTTTGAGCAGCTAACCCAAGCTGGAACTTTCTTCAGGGTTGTGGTCGGGGGAGGCAGGGAGAGAGTGAAGGAGATTTTAAGAGAACAGGTTGATTGGGGTCATTTTTTTTACCTTAATCGCTGAAGACGGCACACACCATAGGAGATCCAAAATGTCAAGCCCAGCACTCACCTGTGGACCGGCTCGGCTCACGGGGCAGGCAAGCCTGCATTATTAAATGTGAGGTTCACGCACATCCAGCCCAGGCTGTTGTGTGTGAGCACCGGAATTCCCTTTGCCTTCTCTCACACTTTATCAAACTAAGGAAGCTGGAACCGGGAATGACTCTTCAGGTCGTCTAGTGAAAAGCTTTCTAAACCTTCCTCAGGTTAGGGGCACCTTAGAAAACTGATAGAAACTATGGATCCTTTCCCAGAAAGTACAGGTACTCCCGCACACATGGATTTGCATACATTTTCTTTTCTTTATAATACAAATATTATGTATTTATTTTTGAATAGATAATACATTCCTTTTGTTCAAAATTCAAAAGATGTAAGGAGGAATACAGTGTGAGGTCTCTTTTCTCCGGTTGGTCTCTGCCGCTCAGCCCCTTTCTGGGATGCAGCCAGTGCTACTTGATTCACAAAGGGGTTTATACACATCGAAAGCCCATCCATGGACCTTGAGGCTAGAAGTTAGGTCTGTCCATCCACCTCATAGAGATGAGGGCCCCCAGGCACAGAGAGGTGAAGTAACTTGCCTAAGGTCACACAGCAGCAGAGACTGGGCTAGATCCCTATTAGGGAACAGTCCTAATAGACATTTGTTAAAACCGTAAGGACACACGGCTTAACTACAGCTGTATTTGAGAAAGGGTGGTGCTGAGACGGGCAAAAGGAGAACGAGTACCCGGTAGACTGGGGGTCAATGTTTTACCAGCTCTTGGAGGACTAGGAACAGGCGTTTGCCCCTTGGTCTCTGCAGCCAGACCGTTTGGGAGAGAGGGTGTTCAGAGAAGTTTCTAGGTTTTTGAGTGTAAATATCAGGTGCGCCTGAACTAATAGAATCTTTTTGCAACCTTCATACCACCTTTCCCTTTGCTGACTGGATACTTCTGAAGGTTTTTTGTTTTGTTTGTTTAAATTTTATTTATTTATTTTTAGAGAGAGGGGAAGGGAGGGAGAAAGAAAGGGAGAGAGAAACATTGATGTAAGAAAGAAACGTTTACAAGCTGCCTCTCGTGCATGCCCCGACCAGGAACTGAACCTAAAACCCAGGCATGTGCTATGAGCAGGAATTGAACCCACGACCTTCTGCTTTGCAGGACAATGCCCAACCAACTGAGTCACAAGCGTCAGCGCGAAACTTCTGGTTTAAAGACAGATAAGCAACCATCTGGGCATAAAAGTAAGTAGTAAGAGAGAGGAGAATATCCACCAAGACCCCTGCCACCTTCCCTTGAGCTTGGGGTTTCTCTCCTGTCTCCCTGTCACCCATTTCTGTCTAGCACTCTCTCCCCACTGCTAGAGAGGGTGCTGAAGGAGATAAGTGGCATGCTGGTGCTGTGTGGCGCGCTGGGTAGCTGCACACTCTGCCAGCTAAGCTCTCGACCAGCCTGTGAAGAGGGTGTGCTGAGTTCCGTCTCACAGGTTCAACACCCAAGGCCGTCCATCCTTGGGATGCAAGTCAAGCCCAGGACAGCCTGGACTGCCTCCAACCCCACTGATCCCCATGTTGCTGTCTGCAGAGGGCCTCTGACCTCTGACCTGCAGGGCCCAGGAAACCCAGACTCAGCCCTCGAGCCCCATGCCTCAGCCCTGTCCCCATCTCCCAGCATCCTGGTGTGAGCCTAGCCACGCCAGTAAGCAAGGCTGTCCACAGGAGGGACATGGGGAAGCCACGAAGAGGGGGCATTTCCTAGGCTGTGTTCTGGGAACACACGGTGGTGCCGTTGAAGAGGTATATCCAAGCAGGGCTTCCGGAGCAAGGATGCTCTTCTGAAGTCTCCCTCAGCGGCTGGTGACCCCCGACCTCCGTTAAAGAATGAAACCCCTCTGTCTCAGCTTTGACTGAACAGAGGTGGGCAGATGGCAGAAGGGGTTTTAATTTCCATGGGGAACAACAGCCCTACAAGCTTGTTTTGGGGAAAAAGAGGTGACAGTTAACTGTTGGGCCTGCCTTGGTTGCCCTGTCTCTTTTGGAGTCACTTACTTCTCTGTGGATGCCATATTGTGGACCCACAATCCATGGGTCCCTGCTTCAGGTTAGACTCAAGAAAAAGGAAGAGCCCCAACCTCCCCTGGTCTCCTGGGGGCTTCAGTCTCCGCCCACCCCAGGCCACACTCTGTAGCAGTCAATGCTTCTTCACGTCTGAGCGCGCCTGCTTAGAAACCTTCCCTGGCTCCCTGTTGCCGACAGGATCGAGTCCATAGTCCTTAGCACAGTGAGCAAAGCCCTTCATCATTGCTCCATCCCAGGGGTAGAGTACTTTAATTTTTAAAAGGCTATCACATATGCATGGTTTTTAAAAAATCAAGTAGCATGAAAAGTTACTCAGTTAAGAGTCAGTCAGGCTCTCTCCCGGTCCCGGTCCAGTGCCCCTCTGCTGAGGGAGGAGCTGTTGGCAGTTCTGTTGTGTATCTTTTCAGCAGTATTAGATGCCCAAAGAAGCGTAGATTTATAATATGTGCCTCCTGTGGGAAGATCTTGGGACAAGCCAAAGACAAGAAAGAAGGTCCAGGGCAAGGAAATGGACACTCGGGTCAGAGCCCTACTCTGGGTCTGGGGTGTCCCCCCCCCGCCCGAGTCAGGGATTCACTATTATTTTTCACAGGCTCTTGGGCAAGGGGTATGTATTTGTTCATGCATGTGTCTGTCTGTCTGTCCTTGGCCCATAGCCTTGGCACCTACGATGTTGCTGTGGTGCATTGGGCTCCCTAAGGGAGCCACTGTGTGGCTTGGCGAGGGGGGCCTTCCCTGAAAGGAGAGAGGGTGGGGAGAGGTGGGGTGGTGGCCAGAGAGGCCAGGTGTCCCCTGCAGCGTTCAGTGCCTTCCTCGCCAGTAGCTGCCATCCTCTCTTGCTCCCACCACATAGGGCAGCTTCGTGAAGCTGGAAGAATTGCTCTCTTAGGTGACAGACCGTGAAACTGTGGCTAAAAGCAGAAAGGGAGGGAGAAACGTTACTGAGTACAAACTTTGGAGCCAACAGTGGCCTAGGCATTGTCATAGACTCTTTCTCCTTTACCATGGCAAACTTTTAAGGCCGCTGGTCCCTTTGACAGGAAAACACCATAGTGGGTGCTATTATTAACCCCCACTTCACAGACAGGGCAGGAAGTGACTGGCCCTGCCCTGTGGCACGCCTCTCACATCTGAAGGTCACTCGTATGCTCCCAGTGCCAGCTGCTGCACGACACTCTCCACCAGTGCAAACCCTTCGGGGAGGCTCAGGTTTGTGCTGCAAGAGGGAATGAGCCCCTGAATCTGGATCCTGAAAGTTAGTGACCGAGGAGCCACAGCTCTGGGAGATTCTGCTGCCTCTGAGAAGAGGTTTAGGTTACTGGGGGTGCCTGGGGCAACGCTGGCGGCCAGCACCCCTGGAGAGGCAGCTCTGGAATGCTGGGCCACGTGAACAAGAAGGAATTAACTCTGCGCCCTGGGTCTCAGCCCAGACAGTCATGTGACCACCTCCTACAAACTCCCCCCTCCCCCCTTGTCTGCTTACAGAACCACAGGCCTACAATGCTCTGTCCGGCTGAGACCAAGCGACCAATTCCTGACTTGGGGAGTTGCCACACACCCACTGAGGGGAGAGAGAGCCCTCTGGAATGAGGATCGTTTTAGGAGACAGAGACAGGGGCAATGGGGAGCTTCCCAGGGTAGGCCAGAGAGGGGGAAAGCTGGAGCTGCTGTGAGGTCCTCCCTCTCACCTGAGGTTAGACTTTGTAGCCAGGCCATCTGCGGGGAGGGGAAGTGGCTTCTCAGGCGTCAGGCTGGTCCGGCCCCTGAAGGGCCTTAGTGAGGAAGACAACCCAGCTAGAGCTGGGAGAAGCTGTTGGGCTGGCCTGAGAGCAGGGAGCTGGCAGCTACAGCTCTTTGTCAGCCCAAGCTCACACAGCCTCATCACTGACTCCTACCTGTGCTCAGCCTGCCCCTCCCCCACAGAGGCAGAAGGGGTCAGCAGGTGTCAGCCAGCCACAGCACTGCCTCCAGCACCCTGGGAAGAGGGAGGCCCCTGACAGCCTCTACCTCCTTTTCTTAATCCCACATGGTCCAGGTCAAGGTCTTCTCCCTGGGAACCAGCTGAGTCAGAGTCTGACCTCCTTATCCCTTCATCTCCAGTGACACCTGCCAGTGGCTTCTCTAGGGCTCTGTCCTCCCCACTGAGGTTCAGTGCCTGCAGCAGGGTCCCTGCTCCCTCAGGATGGCAGAGGAGGCTGGAGAAGCCCAGAGGAGGCTGTTGCTTCTGCTACAAAGTTGCTCCCCTCCCCTTCTGTCCTCCTCTCGCCTCCTGCTTCTCCTTCGATGCTTATCAAAGGCCCGTGCTTCGGTGAAAACTTGAGTTCACCCAACAAACGGACTGACTGATGTTTGGGTTCAAATCCTGGCTCTGCTGTTAACTTGGGGCAAGTTACTTGTCTCTCACAGCCTCGCTGTCTTCCTGTGAAATGGGAATACCCCTCACGAGGTCGTTGGAAGAATTCAGACACCATTTTGGCTTGGTTTGTTGGCTCTTAATGAATGTTGGGTATTGTCACCCATATTCTTGCTTGGCCATGGTGTTCCCCCCTGCCTCCCCCACACTCTCTGTGCTGGGAACGGAAGGGGCCTTGTCAGTGCTGTGACCAGAGGAAAACAGACAGGGCACTGGGGACAGACCCCTTCCAGAGGTGGGGCCTGTAAAGGAAGGAGAGAGCCGGGAGAAGGGGGCTGGGCGGGAGGAGAGCAAGATTTGGCCAGAGAAGGGCAAGGAGTTAGCTTGGTTTGGTTGGAGCGTGAAGAGAGGTGGGGCGAGACCAGCATGCAGGACCTCCTGGGCTCCGCTGACGGGCTTGGGACTAATCTCGAGTGGCCGTTGAAGGGTGTATTACGCAGAGGGACACAATCTGACTTGCCCTTAGAAAAGATCCTTCTGGCAGGGTAAGGCTAGATCAGCAGGGAAAGAGGACCAAGCTGGGAAAGCAGCTAGGAGGCGATGGCAGTGACCCAGGCAGAAGGTGGCGGAACCAGATTCAGGAGGAGCCGCGTTTCCGGGAGGGTCTGAAGAGTTGTGAGGAGAAGAGGTGGCAGGCCCCATGGCGCTTCGAGCCCTCAGTGTGGGCACCCAGGGAAGGCAGCACGGGAGCGGGCTTAGGGGAAGAGGTGAGGCCCACCACGGAGAAGGGCCTGAGGTGTGGTGGGTCAGCGGCGGGTGGCAGGGAGCAGGGATGTCAGGTAAGCAGGTAGACGTGCCCGTCTGGGCTCTGCAAACAGGCCTGAGCAGGAGATGAGACCTGTGTTATCTTCTTGTGGGTGGTAGACGAGGTATGAATTTGGATGAGGCCCCTGAGGGAAAGTGGGCAGAATGAGAAAACAGAATGTTGGGAGGGGCACCCCTTCCAGGGTTGGAGGGGGAGGAGCCTGGGGTGGGGAGCATGAGAAGCAAGAGAGACAGGAGGACAATCACAGGAAGTAGCGTCCTGTCCGCCAGAGGAGATGCCACAAGATGGTGATAAGGCCTAGAAGGTGTCCCTTCAGTGTGGCAGCAGGGTGGTCCCTGAAGACCCTGGCCAGAGTGGTATGTGCAAGTTGGGGGGTGGGGCAGAAGCTAGCATGCAGGGGTGTGAGGTGATGGGGGGTAAAGTGTGGGGACAGCAGAAGGCCAGCTTGTCCCCGGGGCTTGTAATGGAAGGGAAGGAGAGAACCTGGCAGCCAGGGGGCAGGAGGGGGTAGTTTCTTTGATGCCAGTTAAGAGAGACAGAAGCATAGTTATAGGGAAAGAGCTGGTTGAGAATGAGAGGCTGAATGCACCAGAAGGCGGACAGTAATTACTGAGCGACAGCCTTGAAGAGGGGAGGAGACACTGAGGAGAGGAAGTACAGGACGAGCAGTCAGATTGACAGTGGCCACCATTTACATAGCACCGTCTAGGCACGGCTCTGAGTGCTGTGCACAGGCCACCAATCTGGCCCACACCACAACCCTGCAAAGTAGGTGCTAGGATCTGCATTTTACAGATGAAGGACCCAGACATCCAAAGAGGAGCTTGCCAGAGCTTCGCACACAGCCAACACGTGGTGCTGCTGGAGTACCAGAACTTGAACCCAGGAAGGGGGCTTCCAGCTGTGTGTAGTGGTCAAGAGCATGGATTCTGGGGCCAGACAGCCTGGGCATGAATCCCAACTCTTCCATTTACTTTCTTGCTCCTCTGTGTCGGTTTCTCTGCTGGGAAGATGGGCGTGA
Organism: Anoura caudifer; assembly: GCA_004027475.1. Classification (NCBI taxonomy): domain Eukaryota; kingdom Metazoa; phylum Chordata; class Mammalia; order Chiroptera; family Phyllostomidae; genus Anoura; species Anoura caudifer. Next base: position 104,465 of record PVKU01001670.1, on the reverse strand, counting down.
GAATTGTACCTACACCACAGTGCCATTAATGTGCCATGGAGCATCAAGTGTATGAATGCCCACAGGACCCTCGGAGGAAGGGCTGGTACACAGAACACACCAGCAGAGGGACTTGCCTGGGAGAGAGTCATGTGTGAGGGAGAAAGTCAGCACAGCGCTGACACCAAGCCCTGTCCTGGGTCAGACAGGGCCCCTTGCAGGCCGGTTTAGGAGCAGCTCATGCTGGAATTAAAGAAACCGATGGGCCCAGATCCCAGTCTCTTCACTCTAGTCAGTTGCTGTGGGACCTTCTGCATGTTACTCCATTGCTGTCAGGCCTCAGCCCCCTCTCAGGTTAAAGGGGTACATTGCCCACCTGCTGGGCTGTAGGGAGGGTTAAACGAGATCATGTGTGTGAGTAGGCATGTTCAGCACAAGGTCCCACTCCCTGGTGATGTTGTACAGAAGCTACCGCTTCGTCTCCTGCAAACATTGATGCACCAGAAGCAGGTACTATTCCAGAGTGAAATTCTTGAATCCTCAGCAGACTACCAGATGAGCACTAAATGTTGATCAGATGAGGGAAGAGACTATCTCCAGCAAGGGTTAAGGAACAGGTGCTGGAGTTAGTTAGCAAAAAAGAGAAGGAGGGCTTTGCTCTATAGCTCTGCCTGCCATCAGATATCCTCTGGGCCCACTTGCCTCATCCCAGCTCAGACAGCACCCAATGGGCTCTAGGTGGGCAGACCCCCAGTTACGTGCAGAGGTGGCCTGGGAGATGGGAGTGTGAGGTCCAGAGCATCTGAGGACAGGTGGTGGGACCTCTGGGCCAGGGCAGCCTCCGCTTCCCGAGGCCTGTAGTCTAGGGGCCCTTGAACTGCCACGTACCTGACTTGGCTATGGAATCTTCCAGGCAAGGAAGGAGTTTGTTTTGAGGGTCATGTGGTTTCCGGGCAGGCCTGGCACCGTGGATGTGGGCCCAGGCAGTCACCCCAGGCCCTGGTGCTGAGGGTGGGTTAATGCTTTGCTATTGCCATCCTGAAATTATTATTTTTTTAATATTTTATTTATTTTTTAGAGAGGGGAAGGGTTGGGGATGCTCGAGAGGCAACCACACATTGATGGACAGAAACATCAATGTGTGGTTGCCTCTTGAGCATCCCCAACCAGGGACCTGGCCCGCAACCCAGGCATGTGCCCTGACTGGGAATCCAACCTGCGACCTTTTGGTTCCCAGGCCGGCACTCAATCCACTGAGCCACACCAGCCAGGGCCCACCCTGAAATTCTTAGTACTTTTGAACAAGGGGTTCCACATTTTCATTTTTGCCTTGGGCCCTGCCTGGTACTGGGGCCTGGAAAGCTTGCCCATAGTGGGAGGGCCCACAACTGCATCTGGCCCGTAGAAGTTGAGAGGTGCATGGTGGGGCCAGAGAGGGGTGAGGGAGGCAGCTGGATCTTTGTCTCTCCGAGGCCTGGAGCAGGGGTGAGGCCTGTGGTGTGGAATCAAGCATGCTGGACAGAGTCAGGTAACTGGGTTTGCACCCTCGGCCTGCCAACAGCTAGTTGCTCGCTCTTCAGCAGGTGCAGACAGCTCTGAGCCTGTGTCCCCACCTGTAGAGTGGGGACACAGTAACCACAGCACATGGTGGTATGAGGGTTCACTGAGGTAATACACAGAAAGTACCTAGTTTTTAGTAGGTGCTCAGCAAATGTTTGCTGTTGGCTGCTTGGTTGTGCTGGAAAGGCCGCTGCTCCTACTCTAGGAGACTCCAGGACAGCAGGCACAAGACCCTACTGTGCCCCACAGGGGACTCAGGCCGACTGCCATCCCAGGAACCATCTTCCGGGAAATGGGCTGCCAGCTCCTCCTCCAAAGTGGCCACAACTTTGGCCACCTCTGCTGGAGGGAGTGGAGGGAGAACAAATGCCGGGTCTGGTCTGGCGGTGGCCATTTCAGGCTGCTGGGCTTGGTTCCAGGGCCCTGAGCGATCCTGCCCCACACTCCCCGCCACTGTCCACACCTTCGTTCCCCCAGAGTCTGTGTACTCTACCGCAGGCCTCCCCTCCCCTCCCATGTGACAGTGCAGGGCCCCCTTCTGTCCCGAAAGCTCCCCCTCCAGGCCACAGACCTATGCGCTGAGGTCACATGCTCGCTCCCCATCAATACCTCAGGCCCCTGCCCCTTTCTGATCCTTGATTTACCCTGAGCTGGATTAAGACCTTGAGCAGCCCCAAGAGCTGAGAGGCTAAGGTGCACCTCCCCCTACCCGCCCGCATAAAATTAAAAATAAAAACCACTCTGAACCTTCAAATCAGGGAGAGGAAGTCCCACAAAGTTCTGACTTTTCCCAGGATGACTACTTCCTTGCTATTTTTGAAATAAAAAGAATCAGACCCCCCCCAAAGCCCAAACCAAATCAAACATTTTGTTGCCCTTCTAACCACCAGTGCCCCTAAGCACGTGCTTAATCTGCCTATTGGGTAACCTGACCTCACCTGCCCCCTCCCCTGTGCCAGAGCAGGACAGAGGCCTGGCCTGCTCTACAGGGCACTGCGCCACTCTGCCCAGACACTCCCCAGGGAAGAGGGAAGCCTGGCCAATCAGCTCCTGCTGGGGAGGTGACTCAGGAAGCCCAGAAGGTTCCACTTCCTCCCCAGCCACAATGCACCCTCTCCTCCCCACCACCACAGGGCGGGGATGGGGGTGGGGAGGGCTTCCAGCCCAGCCAGTTAAGGAAGACCCAGCTGTGTTAGTTCCCAGGTCTGCTGCCCTTCACTCCACACCGGTGGGCAGGTCTCCCTGCCCCAACCTACTTATCCCTTTACTGTGGGGGAGGCAGCAAACAAATCCTGGAATTTCTTCTGCAGACTGGCTTTTCCAGATCTTGCTGGCAAACTCTGGTTAAAAATAAACCCCGCATGTCTGAGAAGGAGAGGGTAGGAGGGTGCAGTGGCGAGAGAATAAAAAGGCAGGCAGAAGGCTATGGAGGAGCAGGAAGATCAGGCTTCCTTAGCCCAATCAGGAGCTATCCTGGAGAAAGGCTGAGTTGGAGCATGCTAGAAAATTCCAGATGATGGGGACCTTTCAGAGCGCTTCACTTTGCAGGGAGAAAAGAGGCCTAGAAAGGGAAGAGCAGGCCATTTGCAGAAGGCCATTGTCAATGAAAGGCAGGTGGAACGGAGCCTTCTTGGCCTTGCCTCACCCCTCCCTTTGCCCCGAGTGAGACAGGAGGTCAACCTGCTCCACCCTCTGGCAGCTCCTCCCCTGAGGGCTCCCGGATACAGTCAGAAGGCAGCTCCAAACCTCTACCCACCCACCCCTGCCCACTCTCTGCTCAGCTCTGTCCCCCTCAACCCCCTCATCCAGCTTGTCCCCTTTCACCTCCCCCAGGGGACAGACATTCATTGAGTGCCCAGCACGGCGCACCTGAAGTCATGTATTCCTCCTGATGAGAAACCAAAGCTGGAGATGAGATGTTTTCTGAAAGAAATTTCACATCCAGGGGAGAGAAGGAAAGGAATGAGTGGATTCTGAGCACCTCACATGTGAAAGGCATTTGCCTCCCCATGACATCTGAGCCTTAGCACAGCCCTGCACAGCCCTGCGAGAATTTCCACTCTAGAGATGAGCCCAGGAGCCGGGGAGCCGGGGAGCCGGGGGTACTGGCTCAAGGCCACAGCGCAGCTGAGCTGGGGCTGGAGCCTGACTCCCTCACTCCTGCAGCCTCACCACCCAGCTCTGGTTGTAGGCTTGGGGCCGAGGGAGGTCAAAGGCTGAGGGGGGAATCTGAGATTGCGTCTTTTGCTCTCTGGCCCTATTTTGGTGGTTTAGCTTTGTCCTCATTGTGCTGGGGATTCAGGTTATAGGTTTCCTTCCTTAGCAAGTGCTCCCCCAGAAAAGACTGTGAAAATCAGAGATGGGGTCTTTGGAAAGAGCCCCTTCAGGCTCTGGGATTGGACAGAAGGGGGTTCAAATTTTTTCTGAACTAGCGATATCAGAGAAGTCACTCTGAGCTTTGAATTGTTTTGCTGTCAGGCAGAAAGACTAGCGCCTCCTTTTGAGCATTGTGTATGTTAGCTGCCCCAGGGGTGCGGGGGGGGGGGGGGGGGGGGGGGGGGGGGGGGGAGGGGGGTTGGGTAGGGGGGCCGGTCCTGGGTCAGATCCAACTCCTGGTGACTCTCTGAAGGTGTAATGTCCACAATGTCCTGACCTCACCAGCCCTGCTCAGCAGCATCACAAAAGAGATCAAATGAGACAACAGATTATAGTAAACTGTTTAGTCAGTTGTCAATTACGACACATCGATGCTGATGCTATTCTCTTCCTAAAGGAAAAAGAAGGGTTCAGGGTTAGTGAAGGCAGTTGGGGTGACAATCTCAAGGCAGAGGGGATGTTGGTAAAGCCAATTTTGTAAAACAAATTTTGTTTCCGAGCCCAGAGAATTCTGAGCTCCAGGAGAAGCTGCAGACAGGGTGTTTGCTTTACCTGGGCCCTGGGGAGGATCAAGGAAGTGGCTTTCCCTGAGCTGCTGAGGGAGAAGCAGGTGTTCACAGGACCTCAGGGTGGAATTCGCCCTCCCTGAATGCAGGCACCCCCAATAGGCCCCAGGAGCCTGACCTTTCCTTCCCAGCTGATTCCACCCCTAAAAAGGAGGGGCTCCTGACCTGTCGGGAAAGCTGAGCCCCTGGGGGTTCCTGTTTCCATCAGCCCAGTGGCTGTGAGGAGGTTGGACGCCAGGGGTCCATGGCTTTAGGAAGAGGGGGCCGCTACAGCATGGCACAGTCTCCTCCGGATTATGTGATTATTTTCCTCCACCCCGCCACCTCCCGCAGAGTGTAAACAAATGCTAACTTGGAATAGATTCCAACCTGGTTGAAGCAGGTTATCAAAACCAGGAACTGTCGCTGCCAAACAGTAACCTCTTTCCCCCTCAGCTGAGCTGACGCCTGCCTTATTGGAGAGGAATGAGAGTTATAATCAGGCTCTAAGGGTCAAGAAACAGGGACTGTCCTTGCTTTGTTTGCTCACCTGGTCAATGACCATTTCTTCAGAATCAGAACGTGGTCATAAACAAGCCCAGGTCCTTGTTATTGATACGCTCACAGTCTAGTGGGGAAGAGTTCCAGAAACCCATGACTTGCTTTAGCTTGGGCAGTGTGGCTTGGGTTTTGACAAGTGAGTAGGAGTTCACTTAGCAGGGAAGACAAAAGTACATTCCCAGGTTTTACTTGAACTTGAATGTGGCAGAGCCCGTGTTCACCATTTCCAGGACTGGATGGACCAACTTCAGGGCTGAGTCTGTGGAGTGGGCGCACCCGGTCTGTCTGTGCCCACAGTCCCTCAGGGACTGCAGAGCCGTGTGCGGATTGGATCACAGCTGGATTTATGTGCATCTATCTGTGGATCAGTCAAAAGCATGTCTGACGGCCGTGTGTGATCTCTTTTCAAGTCAGGGTTTCCTGTGGGCAAGTGAGAGTGGGGTTTCATCACCGATTTCACAGGAGGGAAAGTCAAGACACTGAAGAATGATTTGCCTACAGTTCCTTTTTTAGTTTTACTTTTTAAATCCTCACTGGAGGACATTTTTTTCATTGCTTCTAGGGAGAGAAGAGGAAAGAGAAAGAGGAGAACAAACATCGATGTGAGACAAAAACGTCAATGCGCCCCAACTGGGGCTCAAACCTGCAACTTTCCAGTTTATGGGATGACGCTCCAACCAACCGAGCCACACCAGCCAGGGCTGCCCACGGTTTTCTTACTTAACAAGCACCTATGGACCATCTACTACCTGCCAACTGTTGCTCTGAGCACAGGGGACTCAGGAGGAAGCAGAATGAAGGTGCTGCCCTCAGGGGGCTTACAGGTCTGTGGGGCAACATCTGTCAACATTTGTCAAAATCTGTGAGAATATGTCCCATGGCAGTCAGTGCTGAGAAGGTGAATAAAGTGGGTCAGGAGTGACAGGATGGGGGGTGTTGTTGTATTTTATACGCACAGGTGGCTCTAGAACACCCTGCAGGTGAGGTGCTGTGAGAAAAGAGGCCTGATTGATACTGAGACCAGGCCAGAGGGTCCCCGGCTGCTGGACGTTGTCATTGTAATCACACCGGGCTGCATTCACTTCTTTAATCTGTCTGCCCCTCGCTCCCTGCGGCTCGGCAGTAAGTCTTTGAAACAGGGAGTGACATCTACTCAGCTTTGGTCTTCAGTGTGGAAGACGGTCCAGATGCTGTGCTCGTGTTTCTGCCTCCCCCTCGGGAGGGTCCTTGGCGAGCCCGACCGCCTAGTTCGGCAACAATGCCTGGAACAGAGGGCAACGCTGACCGACCGCCTTGCAGACAGAATGCGCGGACAGAGGCCTGCCGCTGGCTGCAGGCGGGGCACGGCCCTGGGGACGGGGGCAAGTCAGGAAGGATTTCCAGTTTCAGTCTCTGTCAGTGGTTTGGTGACTTTCTGTAGGTCTTCTACAGAAAAATAGTTGGAAACATTTACGTGGTACCAGCCGTTGTTCTAAGCATTTTGCATACACAGATGCCTTTAACCCTCGTAAAAGCCCCATGTGTGTGTGGGGGGGGTGCTGTTATTATGTCCGTTTTACAGGCCAAAGTTCTGAAGCACAAAGAGCTTGCCTGGCAGCTAATAATTGGCAGAGCCAGGAGGGAACCCTAAGAGTCCTTGTTCTTATCCTTACCCCCCTGTCCCCTAGATCTTCCCCTGGGGTGTCTGTGCCTCAGAGTCTCTGGGATTAGCCAGAGGGTTTTTTGAGACTCAACTTTCAGGAAGGTCAATATTAAGTAAAAGCTTTAGAAAAAAAATTGATTATAGGTAATGAAGACATTTTAAAACTGCAATGATGACAGATATGTTATATGAGTAACACTAAAAGACGGGTGAGTTTTTAAGATTGGAAATGAGAAAGGCTTTCAAGAAGTGCCACCGTGATGTGACGGTGGGTTGCAGGGTCTCTGTCCCCAGGCCCCGTCCTCGGGCTCCAGCCAAGGGTGAACTGGGGTGGTCCATGTCTCCCCCGCATCCCAGCACACATGTTGGGTCCATGTCAGGCTGGGTGGCAGTGGGAAGTACCGATGTCTAGTAATTCTTATTCTTCTGTGGGACTGGGCCCAAGGGGCTGAGGGGGCCAGGCATGGAGGGGGCTGGGCCTTGGCTCTGCACAGAAGCGTGCGCAGGGCTCTGCGTTTCTGACATGCGTCTGTGGGATAATGTGACACAAGGCTGACTCTGCATCACCCCACTGAGACAGTAATGCAGGAGGCAGGAGGAGGGACCGCTCGTTCTCTGCACTATAAACACACACCCCACCCAGCCTGGCATCGATGTGCAGAGCACACCCTTAGATGCCCCCTCCTGAGGAGCGACAGGCGTGTTCTGTGGCTTGTGTTTTCTGTGTGTCTGTGTATGTCAAGCCTGGGGACGCGTGTCCTCACTGCCACATGCCACAGAATGGGGCTCCCTGGGGAGACAATGCCCATGAGAGTTTTAAAAGCAGAGCAAGATGAGTGTGAGCTGACACCTCCACCCACTATTGACAAGATGCTGACGTGCCTCTCAGAGGACAGGCCTGGTAATTAATGTGCCAGCATCTTCATTGACAAAGCAAAAAAGCAAACACACACCAGAGCAAGAAGTGAGTCACGCAGGCAGACAGCGGTGGCGGGAGGAAAAGGGCAAGGATGCGGGGAGTGCATGTGGGGGATAGGAAGGGCGCAGGCAGGCAGAGCCGAGAGGGGGAGAGGGGACAGAATTGTCTGTGCATCTGGGAGGAAATGGATGTGTGAGAGAGAAAGAAATGTGAGGGACCACGTGTGAGGGGACCGCAAGTGCATGACTGACAGATCGAGGGAGGGAGAGGGGGACGGCAGGGGTAGGGGCCGCGGGCCTCTCTCTACCCTTCTTCAGCCACAAGGGTTCTGGAAGGCCCTGCAGTTTGGAGTGAGGGACACGCAGGAGAGGTGAGATTTCATTACCTTTCCCTTTGTGTGATGTTTTCGCGTTAGAAATGTAAGGCTGGAGCTATAAATAATCCAGTCACAGCTGCAGCATCCTGGAGATTTATGGTGCGATGCCAGCCAGCCTGGGGGCAGGGGGAGTGGGGGGGGGGCGCTTGGCTCTTACAAAGCCAAGATGAAAGGCTGACTCTCCTTGTACTTGGTCCCCCAGCCCCAGCCGGCCCCAACACACCCAATCCTTTTCTCCTGACCCACAGAGGGAGTGGGTGGGGGGGAGAAGCTCACAGATGCTGAGTGAGCCCCCTTGTCCTGGGCAGTTGGGGGTCAGCGAAGACTGTCACAGCAGGAACTGAGTCCCCTCTGGGTGCGGCTTTCCTCAGCTGCCCCAGACAAGGGGCAGGCTGGTTGTGCCTGGTGGGGCTGACACGTGGACACAGATGGACTCAGGCCTGATGAGGAGGCCCCTGGAGCGTAGGGCATTGGCCCCCCATTCTTGTTCTTCACTGCGGGCTCAGGACCACCAAGCTGTACTTGGTGCCAGACTCTGTGGGGGCTGGGCGATCCATCCTGGGAGAGGGTGCACACCCTGTGGGCCTGGGAAGGGGTCATTCCCCAAGAACTTGTCACTCTGTCCTAGGTGCCTAGCGACACCTAGGGCAGAGGCAGCCAGTGTGTCTGGGCCAGTGGCAGGGCAGGGAGGAAGTGTCCCAGTCTCCCCAGATCACCTCCCGGGATCTGTCTCCAGCTTTGCCAGAGGCTTGTCCTCGGAGCCACAGGAGCTGCAGGAAGAGGAGGAGGGTGAGGGTCTCAGGGAGAGGAGCTGGTTCTTTCAAGGCACCCCTGCAACATGCCGGTGCCTCCCTGCAGTTTCCTACCAGGGCACTTCTTTGGCTGTGTCCCTGCAATCCTAGGCCTCCCCAGGGCAGGCAGCATCAGAGCTGCTCTCACTGCAGCCCAGTGAAGTGCGAGCCCTGGCTCCTGGTTTCTGTGCATCAGTTTCGCAAAAGGGTGGGACTCTGGTGCTGATGGGTGCACAGGCTGGGTGGGGCTGAGGGTGTGGATAGGGAGAAGCCAGGCACACCCTAGTTGGTTCCTTCCTGCCTTGGGGCTGAGGATCTACAGGCCTTCCAATCCCCTGCCCCTCCTGCCCCGGGGCTGGTATAGCCCAGATACCTCAGTGGAAATCACCTTAGTGGTTTCCACTTTGCTTTTCTTTGAATTCCCTGAGCAAATATTGAACATCCAGAGAAACATCTGAATCCGGAATCCTGGGCATTGGTGTGGGGATAGAGGTGGCAATGCAGCTGACCACTCTGTGGGGCAGTTCGGGCAAGATAAACGCATGTAGCCGCAGGTTTCTGGCAGAAGGAGGCTGCTGAGGAGGTGGGGGTGTCCCCCCAGGGGGCAGGTAGGGGCCCCTTCCCTCGGAGCATTACTCCAGGAGGGGCGTCTGCTGCAGGACCCTGAACTTCCAGAGCAGCCACACGTGGGTTGTGGCAGGGTCTCTTCTGGGGCTGGGGCAGTCTGCCCTTTTTCAGCCTTCCAAAGCCAGTCATGTCTGAGCCTGGGACACACACAGTAGGGTTCTCTCCCCTGGGTTGTCCCAGAGGCAGCTCAGCTGTAAACACAAATGACCTTAGAGTGAGCTTGCCTGATTTTGCGGACAGCAGAAATGTGGCATGCAGAAGGGGCCTGAGAGGCTTTGACACCCTCCTTGAGGGGCAGCTCAGATGCATCCTTCCCTGGTGCATTGCTGGCCCACTTGTCCCCCACTATATGCATCATCGGGGTATCCTGGGAGCTTGTGCCAGTCAGGGTCCCTGTTTCAAACAGCAGAATGGACTTTAGCACTCTTAAGTAGAGAAAAGACATGTGGAAAGGATTTGAGGATGCTCAAAGCATCCACAGGAAGTCTGGAGAGACAGCTTGGAAAATGAACAGCATCCAAGGGATGCTAGGCAGTCAGCATCACTGCCAAGGTCACGGCATGGGGCAGTCTGCTTAGGATGCCTTTGTTGTCACTAGCCCCCTACCATCTGTGGTGTGATGACAGTTAATTTTATGTGTCAACTTGGCTGGGCCACAAGATGCCCAGATACTTGATCAAACATTGGTCTGGGTGTGTCTGTGAGGGTGTTGCTGGATATGATTGACATTTGGATCTGTAGACTGAGTAAAGCAGGTTGCCTTCCCCAGTGGTGGGCCTCATCTAATCAGCGGAGGGCATGGATAGAACAAAAAGGCAGAGGATGCAGGAATTTTCTCTCTCTGCCTGACTGCTGAGCAGAGGCATTTGTCTTCTCCTGCCCTTGGACTGGCACTTGTACCGTCAGTCTTCCTTGTCCTCAGGCCTTTGGATTCAGACAGAAACTTACACGTTGGCCCACAAATACTTCTCAGGAAGAAAAATTCTCATCCTTGGCCCCCAAACAGGGAAGGAGCGATCCAGGGGCCTTCTCAGTGTGCCCCTCCAAAACTCTGTCCTTCGATCCTTTCCTCTCCGCTGTAAAGTCCAGGAGGCTGACTTGTGGGGCTGCAGCAGCCGAGCTCCCACGCCTCTTGCTTCCGGTTGGGCATCTCCAATAGGAAGAACTGTGGAGGAGCCTGAAGGGCACCTGGAGGGTGGGAGGAGAGGCGTGGGGGTTTCATTCCCCTTGCTTCTTCCCTTTGCAGCTACGGTTCCCTCCAGCTTCCAGTCATTTCCTTCCCTATCTCCTCAGGGTCTTCACCACTCCTGTTAGCTCCCCTTTGCCTGAGCCACCTTTGGTAAATAGCCCTCACTTGCCCTTTTGGAGGGCGATACCAGTTTCCTGTGGGGACCCCAAATTCTATAGGAATTTTGGAGACTGACAGGCAACAAAACCCCAACAAACGCCTGCAACACAATGGGACTGTGGAGATGGGCAGCATGGTGAGGTGGCAAGAGCAGGCGTGGACTCTGGGGACAGACCTCCTAGGGTCTGAATCTCAGCCCCAACTCTCTTTTTTTAAAAGACTTTATTTATTTTTAGAGAGAGGGGAAGGGAGGGAGAAAAATATTGATCAATTGCCTCTCCTAAGCGCCCAGACCAGGGACTGAACACACACCCCAGGCATGTGCCCTGACCTGAAATCGAACTGGTGAACTTTTGCATTGCAGACTGTGCCCAACCAACTGAGCCACGCTGGTTAGGTCTCTTAGCCCAATTCTTATTGCCTATGTGGACTTAACTATGGTGACCCTTCTTTGCTCTTCATTTGGGAAATAAAAGTTAATCTTTTTCTCATCGATTTGTTGTGAGAACTGAATGAGCAATTTATTAAGCACTTAGTACTAAGAGAACCAGTGATAGCAAAAAGAATTCACCTTATGTGCCAGCTCCAGTGATCTGGTTCCTTGGATCTCTGCGTTAAAAATAATTCAGGTCCTGGCTGCTGTGGCTCAGTGGATTGAGTGTTGACCTGTGAACCAAAGGGTTACTGGTTCAATTCCCAGTCAGGGCACATGCCTGGGTTGCAGGCCAGGTCCCCAATGGTGGGGGGGGGGCATGCAAGAAGCAACCACACATTGATGTTCCTCTCCCTCTTTTTCTCCCTCCCTTCTCCTCTCTGTAAACATAAATAAATAAAATCTTTTAAAAAAAGAAAAGAATTCTGACATCACCTCCGGGCCTGGAGGTGATGGGTGCACTCAGCATTGATTAGTGATGTCTGTCCCAGTGTGGACAGGGAAGTGGTGGTAGGTTGCCCTTGTCTTCTCTGGGGTAGACACTCACTTAACAGTAACTATCGGTTTTCATATTTCTTTGCTCCTTAGGAAAGTGGAATTCTGCTGGGGTCAGAGAGGCCAGCACCCTGCTTGCCCGGCGTCTGTTCCCAGCAGGATGGTCCAGGGCCTGAGTCATGGAGCCACCTCTCCTGGCCCAGCACAGACGTGTCAGCAAGACAGCGTCTTTCCTCGAATCAGCAAACTGCTTCGCCCTCTCCAGGATGTTCAAGGTCTTTCTCCTGGGACCGTCTCTTGCTCTGTCCAATCCTCAAATGCCCGGCCTGACCCTCCCTGCCAACATTCCAGTGGTCCCTCTCTCTCACCCATGTTCACCGTCTTTCCCCACTTGGGAGTTATGTGCAAGGCGGGAACCCCCAAAGTTGGAATTTATTTATAGAAATTGTGTATTTATTCTTACATGTTTAACCTTCAGTCACAATACACCTGTCGAGGTGGTTTTCCCACTGCTCAAAACAGTTTTTGAACTTGTCAGTTTTGATGCCTTTTAGTGCTTCTGCTATTTTTTGTTTCATCTCTTCCACATTGGCAAAGTGTTTCCCTTTGAGGACCTTTTTTTTAAATCCAGGGAAACAAAAAAAAAGTTGCTCAGACGAGATTGGGTGAATAGGGAGGGTAGGGCATGGGGTTCATGCCATTTTTTGGTCAAAAATTGCTGAACACTCAGTACAATGTGGGCAGGTGCGCTCGTAAATCACCCATCATGAAATGGGCAAACGTGTTGAAGAGTCTTAAAAAAAATTCACTGAAACAGAACACCACCTCTCACAACAACACCATCTGGTCCACTGATATAGATGGGTTCCTAGAACACATACCTAGTGGGGGAAGCCTGTACTACAGGGGGCCCACCCTCCAGAAGATAATTCCATTTTGGGGGGTCCCCCTTGTATATTGACTTGAATTTCTCCATTCCTGTCACCCCATTTTCCAAATCTTCCCATTATCTCTGGCCACCTTAGGGGCCCAACATTATTCCAGCAACATATGCTAGAGTTGACTGAAGATAGAAGAGGCATAATAGAAATCATGGCCACGGGCAAGCTGTGGTGCAAGCTGGGGACTTAGTTATCACCAAGCAGTCCCTGGAGTAACAAGAAGGTAGAGGGAGCAAGGAATCCCATCCAAAATAATGTCTAGTTTCACTGGTACATAGCAACAACTTTCCTTTGTTCATTAATTCAAGAAGTACTTATTGAGTACCTACTATGTGCTGGGCAGCAGTGCACGAAACAGATGTGCTCTCTACTCTGAAGAAGAGACAGGTAAGCATAACCCAGCAGGTGCTGGGCAGTGCAGTCCCTGCTAAGATGCAGAGGAGCACAGGAGGGACCTCAAATTGCAGTGGCCTGGGAGGACAATCTGGGAAGACTTTCCTGAGGAGGTAGCCCCTCAGCGGAGGCTGGAAGGATTAGAAAGCTCTTCCAGCTGGCAGTGGGGGCACCACAGGCAGAATTTGGAAGGTGTGTGTTTGAAGAGCTGCCCGTTGCTGGCACGTCCCTGTGGCTGGGGCACCGAGCTGGCAGGGAGGGGGTGTTGCAGAGGAGCCAGCTGCCTTGAAAAGGCCTTTCTGAGGAGTCCAGATTTGCCCAAAGTACACACACACCCTTCCCCCTATGCCCTGTGAGTCACTAGGCATGTGGTGCGAGCTGATTAATGCTAGGGGTGGGTGGACAGGAACTGCAGAGTGGGGCCGGGGGAGGCCCCAGCCTGCTGAATGGAGGCTGAAACGCAGCCTCGCTAATAACTGGCGGACCCAAACATCAGGTGCAGTTCAGGGCAAAGCAGGCATTCGCTTGGGCTCTTTCTCTCTCCAGTGACCAAGCAGACTTGCAATGACCTCCTCCTCTTATAGAACCCCACCACCTTTTTCCTAGCCACTCCCCTGCTCAGACCTGCTTCTCTTTGGAAAATGGGAAATGGTGGGTCTGTGTAGCTGTATGTATGTGTCTGTGCATGAACGTATCTCATAAATGCATGAGGAAGTGTATAAATGGGATGTGTGCTTGCATATGCATGGGGACGTCTCTGCTGGTGCCACGTATGGGCACATATGTGCATGAGACTACATGCCCTGTTTATGTTGAGGAACATGGAGGCATGCTTGTACACCTGTGTCCAGGAGGGCCTGTGGGCGATTAGGAGTGCGGGGGACCGTGAGGTGTGTTTGCAGCCTGTGTGGAGCTGTATGCACCTGGCCACCGTGACTGTCTGCAGGAGAGAGGTGGTTGGGCTGAGGTATCTACATCAACCGGGGTGATAAAATGCTGAACGGGCTCCTGCTCTCTTGTAATTTGTTCTCCACCTAGCAGCCAGTTTGGGCTTTGAAAAATGCAAACCAAATCGTGTCACTTCTATACTGAAAACTCTTCAGTGGCTTCCCACTGCATCTGGAATGTGTCCAACCTTCTGACTCTGGCCACTCGGTGGGCCCCCACCCACCCCGATCTTTGAAGCTTTGTAGCTGTATTTCCTCCCACTCCTTGGGTGTTTCCTGCCTCAGCTGCATGGGCAAGAATGAGCCTTTGCACCAGCATCCCCTCTCCTGGACCCCCAGGTGACCGAGTGCTGGCCTGGCTCCAGGTTTAGCCCAAACTGATGACATTGTCAGTGGGGTCTTCTCTGACATCCCACTTTAAATTGACATCCCCCCTCTTGTCTCAATACTCTGACTCTCCGGTGCCAGGTCAACTGGGCTGGAAGCAGACGCAGAGACAGAGTTAGGTGTGCACTGGGGTTAGTGGGGGGTGGCCCCTGAGAAGAAATAGGGAGAGTGCAGACTGGGTGGGGCAGGGTGGGGCTGTCAGACCCCAGTACAGGTCTGCTAAGGTCTCTGACAGCCACGGGGGTGCCCAGAGCAAAGACCGCCCATTAGGAGAGGTCTGAATTGGGCGGAAATTGCTGGACCCTGTACCACATCTAGCATCGTCAAGGGCGGGGACCATCCACTCTAAAGCAATGAGAAAACAAACCACAGACAGGGAGAAAGTATCTGCAAAGGACACATCTGATAAAGAACTGTTACCCAAAACATACAAAGAGCTCTGAAAACTCAACAATAAGAAACCACAGAACCCTATTAAACAATGGGCTGAAGACCTGTACCAACACCTCACCAAAAAGGATGTACAGATGACAAATAAGCATGGGAAAAATTCTTCATGTCATATATCATTAGGGAATTGCAAATTAAAACAAAATGAGATACTATACGGCAATGAGAAAGGCCAAATTTGGGAACGCTGACAACCCCATGTGGTGACGAGAATGTGGAGCAAGAGGAACTCTCATTTGTCGATTGTAGAAATGCAAAAAGGTCCAACCACTTCGGAACACCGCTGGGCGGTTTCTTACAAAACTAAGCATATTCCTCCCATATGATCCAACCGTCACACTCCTTGGCATTTACCCAAAGGAGCTGAAACTTATGTCCACACAAAAAACCTGCACACAGATGTTTACAACAGTTTTATTCATAATTGCCAAAACTTGAAAGCTTCCAAGATGTCTTTTAGTAAATGAATGGATAAACAAACTTTGATACATCCAGATAATTGAATATCAAGCAGCGCTAAAAAGAAATGAACTATCAAGCCATGGAAAGGCACGGAGGAATCTTAAATGTGTATTATTAGGTGAAAGAAACCAGCCTGAAAAGGCTGCATACTGTATGTATGATTCTAGCCACACAGCATTGAGGAAAAGGTGACGCCGGGGCGATGGTAAAAAGATCGTAGTTGCCCAGGGTTAGGTGAGAGACAAGGATGACTAGGCGGGGCCCAGAGGATTTTCAGGACGGTGAAATTTCTGTATGACCCTACAGTGGTGGATACATGTCGTTACACATTTGTCCAAACCCGCAGGAGGTCCAACACTGACCATGAAGTTGACGTAGACCCGGGCTTTGGACGGTGACGCGGCGGTGACGCTGTGTCAGGACAGGTTCATCAACAGCAGCAAGTGGGCTGCTCTGGTGGCTACACCTATGGTCAGGAGGTGGGGTGTGTCTGCGGGTGGGGCTGCACAGGACACCTGTGTGCTTTCTCTGCAATTGTGCTGTGAATCTAAAGATGATCAACACAATGAAGTCTATTAAGAAAGAAAGAAATGAAAGAAACCCTCAGACCTTCCCATTGGACTTCCTTCTCTCTCCACCTCCTTTCCCTCTGCTGTCCAAGTGTTTTCTGACTTCCTCACAAGGGGATGTGTTTGCTGGGCCTGTCTGTCGACCTGTCCTTGTCTTCTATGGTTCAACTGGATCCTTTGATAAAGATTTTCCAGCTCAGGGACCAGCCTGGCTGGGAGCTTCTTCATCTCTACAGTTCCTCTGCCCAACTTGCAGGGCCTTACTCCGGTCTCCCCCCAGCCCGCTAACCTTCTACAAAGAATCTCACCAACAAATGACAGCTACCA
Organism: Anoura caudifer; assembly: GCA_004027475.1. Taxonomy (NCBI): domain Eukaryota; kingdom Metazoa; phylum Chordata; class Mammalia; order Chiroptera; family Phyllostomidae; genus Anoura; species Anoura caudifer. The sequence goes on along the minus strand of PVKU01001670.1, from coordinate 88,337 downwards.
TGTGCTCTGTGATCCCTGTCCTCGCATAATATGCACCCTGACACCCAGCCAAGGCGAAGGAAATTCAGGATTGGAGAAGGAAGAAGAAAATCCTGGAAAACTCATTAGCACCGCCTCCAACCAAATCCCCTTTGGTGTCAGACTGAAGCAAAAGGAAAACCTCTTCCCTCTCTATCCTCCAGGGACAGACTTGAGGGGTGCCCACAGTCTGTGCGCCCCACTTCCATGGCCCAGGCCTTGATTAAGAAAGATTTCTAGGGCACTCAGCTCTGAAAAGATGAGGCTGTCTCTACCCCCTTGGGCCATTCAAAACAAGTATGAGGAAGTCCTCCAACATTTTGATTTTTTTTCTATGACGGCTACTTTGAAATTTTATATTTTTTGAAATATCACATACAGAATTCTCACACAGTTTTCTCCTGCTATGCTGGGTCCCTATGTATGGGTTGAGTCTGCATGTTGCTCTTATTTGTGATCAGCCTAGCTGAGCTTCTTGTCCGTGCCCAGGCCCACCATGTGCTGAGGCTACAGAGGGTGGAGGTTCTTGGGCTGACCTTGAGGGCACCAGGCCCTTCCAGGAGCACAGGCTGGTGTGCAGTAGAGAGGGTCACAGAGTCATGTTCTTGCCTCATACTTCCCAAGCATACAGGTGTGGGGCTGACAGGTGCTAAGTAGGGAGCAGGGAAGGCGGAGTCCTGGATGGGCATTGGGAGGGGGCGTTCTCCTTGGCTAGGGTAGCCCTGTTTTGAAAATCAAACTTGAATCAAATCAACAGCTGCTGAAGTCCACATTCAGGTAAAAAACTAGTTGGGCTAGAGTGGAAGGCCAGGACTGGAGTCTTACTATGCCTGGGGCGTGGCCTTGCACCCCTCTCTCCAGGGGGTGGGGGCAGGGGGTAGAATGTAATGGTCAAGTGTCCGCTGAGATGCTGCCCATCAGCTCAGGTACATTCCCTCCTGTAAGTTTTGCAAGATCTGCCCCCCACCCCCATTACAAATGGGCAAACCAAAGCCCATGCTCCGTGATGGAAAAGCCTTGTCTCTCCAACTGGTCAGTATTGAGTTTCGCCTCACAGTGCCCCCCAGGGCTCAGGGCTCAGGGTCCAGGGCTTGGGGCTCCTCGTTTTCGAATTTTATCATCACCTGACTCCTTCTGAGGCTGGAGGGAAAGGTGAGCAGCTTACAGGCATTTATGTCATAACTGCATGTTTAGCCCTACTATGTGCTGTGCATATAGGTACATACTGTGTTTCAAGTATACTGTCTCATCCACACAGCATCCCTGCAATGTGGCTATTACGGGCCCCATTCTGCAGATGAACTGAGAAAGGGAAAGGGACTTGCCCACAGTGACACGGAAAGCATGTGGTGGGGACTTCCTGCCCAGTGGAAGGGCAGCTGCATGGGTGTGGAGTCTGCTGGCTTCCAGCTATGACCCCAGATCACAGCACCGAGTGCAGTGACTGGTGTGTCATGGGCAAGTAATAAATATCTAGTAAAAGAATAAATAAGTGATCAATGAACTCCTTTTAACCCCAAATCTGTGCTCTCTCCTGGTTTTCAACCAGATCCTGGCCAGGATCTGGGAGCTGAGAGCAGACCTGCTGGGTGTCCCTGGCAGGCCAGGGGGGAGGGCTTTGGGGAGGGTTCGCAATAGGGCCAGGGCCTCCTGGCTTGGCCCACACAGGGAACCCTTGCCTTCACCCTTGCCCTGCACAGCTGCTCCTGGTGACCATACGCAGTCCCAGAGGATGCCGGAAGGAGTTCACGGCACAATAAACATACAGGCTGTATACCCAGTGATTCAGAAGATCCTGCTGTGCTGGCCTCACTCTCTCCCAAACTATGTGGTTCCCATGGCAATCACTCACCAAACCAGAGCCTGTAGAGTGTGTCCCAGTGAACTCCTTCCTGAGCCCTCAGTTAGGCTCAGCTCACCTGTCCAAGAGTCTTGGGTTCCCATAATGCTGATGCTCACAAGCCACCAGAAGAGGCAGGGGGCAGAAGTGTCGTCCTCAGGGGTCAGAGGGCCTGGATCTTTGGGCCAGCTGTGTGAATTTGAACATGCCAGGAAACCTTTGAGGCCTCAGTTTGCTCTTCTGCAAAATGGACATAACGGTGTGTTCCCTCACAGGGGTGGCTGGGGCATGCACAGCAATGACCAGCGGGATGCTTGGCGCAGAGCTCACTGCAGTGAATGCTAGTCACAGGAGGGGCTGCGGGCACACATAACCCGCCGTCTCTCACTGCAAGGCCCCAGGCATGTCTGGGGGACGGGACTCATCATCACAGACTCACAGAGCAGTGATTCATCTGGAAAAAAGGAAGCCCACAGCTGCTCGAACCGTACCAAGCCTGGATGTTGCCCAGGGAGATCCCCATCAAACAGCCCATTCATTCACCTTGAACTCACACTTCTCCAGGCTCCTCTGAGCTCTGGAACTCCCAGACTAGAAACCAAGACAGAGAGAAGAACGCTGGTAGAGAAGGTGTGCAGAGAGTTGGGTGAGAAGAGGAAAGATGAGGTGGGGCTTGGATATGCTAGAGGTCAACCTGGCAGCCTGTGAGTATGAGGCCACCTGCTGTCAACTCCATTGAGCTAAAAGGTCCCTCGGGGAAAGAGACAGCAGAGAGTGGAGCAGACAAGGCATTATTAATGGCCACCGTTTATTGAGGGTCAGCCAAGGGCCAGAGCAATGAACACCAATAGGCCACATTCCCCCCGCCCACTGCTTAAAGCATTTTGATGGCTCCTTCCTATTGTCATCACCAGGACTCAGCCCTCAGTGTGGCCGGGCCCCTGCCCACCTGGCAGCTTCCTGTGCTCCCAGCCGCACTCAGCACTCAGGCTTTCTTTGGTTTTGGTTTTCAAAAAAATACGCTTGTCCAGCCTCAGGGCTTTTGCACACACATGTGTTTCTGCCTGGTGTGCTCATGTACATCTTTCCCCAGTTCATTTACTGTATTTTATTCATGTTAATATACCCACTCAGAAAACCAAACTTTCATTCTGAAATAATTTCAGACTACATAAAAGTTGCAAAAAATAGTATCAATAGTTCCATATTCCCTTCACTCAGGTTCTCCAAATGTTAGCTTTTTACCATATGAACTTTTAAAAAAATATTTTTACTTATTTTTAGACAGAGGGGAAAGGAGGGAGAAAAAGGGAGAGAAACATCAATGTGTGGTTGCCTCTCGTACACCCCCATTGGGGACCTGGCCCACAACCCAAGCACGTGCCCTGACTGGGAATAGAACCAGTGACCCTTTGGTTCGCAGGCCGGCGCTCAATCCACTGAGCCACACCAGCTAGGGCCCATATTTACTTTTGTTTGGCTCTCATTCCTACTGACAAGTCCCTATTATTATTTATATATATATTTAGTACATTGTCACTTTCTGGTACCATAAGATGTTCCAGGATCATCTGGAACCTTCTGGAGGCAGCCCTGCAATTGGCTGTTTCCCTGAAATGCCCTGATTCCTTTTAGTGAAGAATGGTATTTAGAAACCAAGATCTAGAAACTAGGGGTGCTCTGTGCTTCTGGGTAAGGCATGTCATTTAAATCTTCAACAGCAGGAGGCATTTTACACACTGTAGTGTCTAACAGACCTCCCTGTATGGCATTTGCCTCTTCCTCCCGGCCACTCTTCCATTCAACCAGAATCGGAGCCCAGCAGTGAGCAATAGCCAGGACCCTTTGCCCACCCTTCCTGCCCTTCTCTGCCCACCTCACATGGCCCTCTTGTCCTGTCTCCCTTTCCGTGGAACCAAAGCCTGGGAGCCTATCTGCTGCCAACTCCAGGGTTTCACACCAGGCAAGCCTGATGCAGGGCAAGGTGGGTTTCTCTTGGATTTCACCCCATTTTGATCTCTGCCGTTACAGACCCTTCTTTGTTGTAAATTGGGTGGGAGATAGGAAACTCCTCTGGGGTTGAAGAAAGAGTGTTTAAGAGCTCTTTCACTAAGCACAAAATAACATTTCTAGTGGTAAGAAGGCTTGGAGTTGCAGTTAATTGGCGAAGTTTTTCTGTCTTGGTCTTCTCTAAAATAACATTGTGTTGACCATCAGTAGTATTTTAGATTCTGAAGTAGATCACATCAAGTTATCCTTCGAAAGTAAGCTCACACGGCTTCCTCGCGAGCACTTCTTTGTAATGCTCCCCACAACAGGTAACGGAGACATCTGAGTCGCTGTTGGCTCATGGTTGTCTGAAGTCCCCGCTAGCACGTGCCTTTGTCTGTCTCTCTTACATTCACAGCCCATCATCAATGCCTGGCAGAGCGTTGGTGCTCAGTGCAAGTTCACTGACTGGATAGCTGAATTAAGTTAATCTCTCCATAAGGCTGCAAAGCAGAGATGACTCTCCCTGCTTTACTGATGAAGACACTGAGGCCCTAAGAGCCAAAGGTAGTTCAATGTTGTTCCACCAGTAGGTGCTGAAATGGGGATTCAAACCTGGATTTGTTGAAATCCAACGTCTGTGCCAAGTCTTTCAATGGAAGGAATGGTTTTAGTGGAAAAACGAATTGAGTTTTGTTCCCCTTAGGAGGCAAGTCTAAATTCTTAGAAATCAGGGCAGCACAGATATGACCCAGGGCAGGGGGCAGGACAGGGGCCAGCGCTGCAAAACTGGCCTCCAGGGGCCACAGACACTCAGCTCATCCTTTGCCATAATTCCATTGGGGAGACCTGGACTACCCTGTCCCCTTACGGGAGGGCCAGGCAGGGGTACGGGTCAGGAGCTTGATCCTGGGCGTGGGCCCTTACCCCCAGCTCTGCCTGACTAGCCCTGGGCCCCACCATGGTGTCTTCCATGGCAGAGAGCACACTGCCCTTAAGAGCCCCTACCATCTTACCTTCCAGATGAGCACCCTAAGGCCCCAGGAGGTAAAGCAACTTGCCCAAGGTCAAGGTTGGGAATTTGAACTTGAGTGCAGGTTGATACCACAGCACTTCACTATCTGAAATTCTACTCTCAGCTATCCACACTCTCTGGAATGCAAATGCCACAGAGGATGGCCTTGGGACAACAGTGTCCCAGTGTGAAGGAGGATGGGGCCAGCCCGGGGCTGCAGACCCACCCGGATGCTTTTAGTGATTGCAGGCCTCACCCAAACCTGCTCAGACTTAATCTCCAGCAAGAGAAGGGGAGGAATGGAGGAGCTGGAGGGGTTCAAAAGGGCCATTCTCCTTCATATATCTCCAACAGAAGGTGCCTAGGCAGGCCCTGTGCTGGGCACTGGAACACAGTGGTGATGATATGACTATCAGAGGGGTTGGTGAGGGGGGTTAAGATGAGGATTGATCTGCACACAGCAATGAGGCAATGACCATGGCTGCTTAGAAATGGGTCTCGGCTGGGGCCCAAGTGTCCTCTGGGGTATGTGACTTGGAGGCTATCCCTCCCGTAAGCAATGCATTGGAAGAATCAGTAGGAAGAAAACCTGCCAAGTAATGACCTTCACCTGTCTCCACTCCTCCATCCACTCCTGGGGGAGGAGGTGTGGTAGCTGGTGGAAGCTGGGTGGGAGGCATTCATGGTCTGCAGAATCTGGCCCCGGGCAGGCAGGGGTTAACTACGGCCTGCCACTGGCCTGCTGGAGGGTTCCAGAAGCAACCCAGTGTTGCCTGTGGTCAGCAACACCTCTGTGGCCAGTCCCCTCCCCTCCCCTCCCCTCCTCACTGCCCCAGGGCCAGCCCAGAGCTCACCAACAAGACCAGACACACACCCAGGCCTGTGGCCAGATCTCACAGGTGAGTGGGGCTGCATGTAACTCGAAAATACCTGCCAGTGCTCCGACAGGCATGGGGTCCTGAGAGAAATGTTAAGGGTGGCACCCCAGCCTGCAGCTCCTCGGGGTCCAAGGCCCTTGCTTCAGGTGTGGTGGGGAGTGGGTTCAAGTAACCGGGAATGGAGAGGCCAATGTGATCACTCAAGGTGGCTTTAAAATGAACTCCTGGCCAGAGGGCCTGGCACATTGTGTTCCTTGCTCAGGATATACAAATACAGCTTAAACAGAGCTTAAACATGCACTCAGCCGTGACCTGAGGGAACCGCTTCCAGGCCTGGGCCTGCAGGTACCGCATTCTCCAGAGGCTGTGTCAGTGCCTGTGAACACACCCAGGCCAGGTTCACGTCTGCACTGGTATGCACGCTCACACACATGTACTTGAGCCCCAAGCCCGCCCAGCTTTCTAAAGCAGGCATCCACAGTGACAGCAAGAGTGTCGTGTCATTATCATGCAGCCATCTCTCACTGGGGTGGGGACTCCGAGGAAGGGCAGTTGCCCACTGCTACCCAAATGGAGAGGGATGCTTTCCTTTCTTTCCCCACCTCCCCTCCACACGCCCTTCACCCCACTCTGAAGGTCCCTCAGGTAGAGAGTATGGCGGCTGGAACAAGACTCTAGGGAGCTCAGTGGCCACATGGGGGCTTTCCCTAGCCTCTCCCCTTTCTCCCTTGCCAGATCCAACACCCTCCAGTCTGCTGGCAGCCTCTGTGGGTTCCCAGCATACTCCTCTCTTCTCTGCTTTTTTATCTCCTACCCTACTCCCTCCTCCTCTCCCTCTGCTTCTCCTCCCTCCTCCAACCTTCTGATTTTGGATGGGCAGCTGCGTGCAGCTAACAGCATGCCTTCCCTTACGTCCAATTACAAAATCCTGAGGAAGTAGAGTCAGTGGGAGGATAAGGACCGAGCCAAACTTCCTTCTCCCCTCCCTTCCCAAAGTTCCCCTTGGCAACACCCAGCTCTGCACAAGGAGCCCACAGACTGAGAAAATCGTGACAGGCCTGACAGAGGAAAAGGAATGGCAAAGTTCACTCACCAGGTCTTTATTGAGCATATACTATACGCCAGGTGCCGGGGAGTCAGCAGTGAACAAATAAGATCACGTCTTTGCTCTCATGGAGCCACTGACTATAGAAGAAAGCAGGAGGTTCTCCTTGGGGGTCTTTGTGTTTTTCTCTGTCTGTTGATGGTGGACAGTTGTCCCTGGTTCCCCCTGAGCCTGGGGAACAGGATTTGAACATTTGTTTCCTATAGAGCCCCTTTTGGGCTGGGCCTTGTCCTCCACCTGTTCCAGAGCCTCTGGGCTTTTCTCCTGGGCAGCTGTCTCACCCCACCTCCTCCCTGCTATCTTGTCTTCCTCCCTCTTTCCCCGACCTTTGGGCACTGGCCAAGGTTCTCAGTCCTGGCTGGCCCTCCCACCCAGGAATAGGCAGATTCTGAAGGTGCCAGGGTGGGGTCCTGACCTCTGGATAGTTTTAAACAGTCCAGGTCTTTTTGACACAATTCCAGGTTGAGGGTGGTCCCTCTGTCTGAAAGGGAAGGCGTAAGGGCAATTTCCCATTTTTCACTTGGAGTATCAAACACTGAGGGTGGGCCCAGGGGCTTCTGAAGAAGACTAGGCATCTCAAAGCCAGGTCAAAGAAGGCAGGACAGAGCCCAGCAGATCCAGAGGTTGATATTCAGTGGTGGGGTTAATACTCTTCAAGGGCAGTGAGAGGTGAGAACCCTCTGCCTCCTTCCCAGGCCACCCCCAAAGCCCTCTGTCTCCTGAAGACTGCAGAAGGCTCCTGGGGCAGAGCCCAGTTTGCTAGAGGTCAAGGACAAGAACATGGAAGAGTGAATGGGGCAGCTCTATCATCTTTATCTCTTTTTCCTGTTAAATTCTGCTCATCCTTCAAGACACAGTTCAAATTTTACCTCCTTCAGGAAGCCTTTCTTGTTTATCCAGATGAAAACCTACCAATCGGTTCCTCATCGATTTCCACAAGGAATTCCTTTGGATTCACTTTCTATACTTGACTCATCAAACTTAGATTTGGAAATGATCTTGGAGTTGGCTGAATCTCCTCCACTTCAGGCAAGCCCACATGTACATCTCATATGCATGCATACCTTGCTCTGGGGACACAGCCCCAAGTGCCTGAGGCCACCTGCGGGTATAGGAGCATAGTAGTTTGATTACATCATTCTTTTGGGATGGGGGAGGGGCAGAGCTGGAGCTCCTGGATGACCTGGGTGCCTCTGACCCCAGCCCAGCAGCCAGGCCTCTGGCTGCTGAGACTTTCAGCCTGGGCCACCAGGTGATGGTGTGCCCTGCTCAGAGGGACTAGATGCTTCAACCAGAAAAGCTGCAGCATGATTCTGGGGAAAAAGCTCTTGGTGGATGTGGGGGGCTAGATTAGGCCTCAGCCCCGAAAGGTTTGTAGAGCTTCTTCTCCCCTCATGTAATACAAGAAAAACCACAACAAAAAACAAGTTAAGGAAGCCCAATAAAGATTCTGATTTTCCCCATGATAACCTTTTCATTTCTTAAATATCACATTCTAAAATTTTTTTTCACTTTTTTTTTTTTGTGTGTCTTGCTTTGCTGGAGACCTCAACAGTGAGTATTAGGTTGTGTATTGGGGAATCCAGCTCTGCATGTTGTGTGTGTGTGCACAGTTTTCCATGCACCGGTTGCATATGCATAGAGCATGTGTACACACATCACATCACATCACATCACATCACATCACATCACATCACATCACATCACATCACATCACATCGACTGGTGGTTCTTAACCATGGCTATACCTTGGGAAGAGGTAGGGAGTGCCAAAATCCCAGTGCTCAGGATTCCCCACTCCCCAGTTAAAACTGAAAAGAATGTCTGGGATAGGACCCAGGTATTGGTAGCTTGCAAACCTCCCCAGCTGATTCCGAAGTGCCTTCAGGGCTGAGAACCACTGATAGAGATGGTGGCTTGCCCAATGGAAGTCCTTTGTTGCACAGTTAACAAGAGGGAGCATTCAGACCCTGACATTATTAAGCGGACAGCACTTGCAAAGAAGTAGGTAGCAAAGGCTCGGCCTGGATGCATTGTTCTCACCTGCAAAGTGAGACCAGTGGATGATAGCATCTCTGAAGTCCCACCCAATTCTTCGGAAATGCTTGAGTACTGTGCATGTGTCTAGGAAGGGGATGAGGCAATATGCTCTCCTGGGAGAGGCCAGAGCCCCTTTCTAGAGGCAGACACGTTTTGGAGCATCCATAGGGCCACAGATGCTTCTCTTTTTATGATGGGTAGAAACCAAGCAGACTCCTGCCCACCTCCCACAGCAGCAGACAACTGCTGGTCTGAGCTGCTGGGGAGCCAGGATTAGGGAGGGATTAGTGAGCATTGTTCCGAGGGGGCTCTGGAGTCTTACTGCAGCTCAGGAGTCTGAGGTCCAAAGAGAGCAAATGGTAGAAGGAGGAGACAAGACGGTGTGGAAGGGAGGGGCAAGGAGGGAGAGGGGCGGTTGGTGAGCTGATGCTTGGGCCATGAAAGCTTCATTTATTAATTACTAATTTTTTAAAAGTTCAATTGTAAAACTAAGATATCCTTATAAAAATTTGGACAATGTTGAAGTATACAGATAAAAAATGAAAAGTTCCTTCCTCCTCCCATTTCCTTCCTAATTTTACTTCCAACTATGGTCATTTTGGGGTACAATTGAACAACACTGGGGTCAGGGGTATCAACACCCCACCCTGCCCCAGTACAGTGGAAAATCTACATATAACTTTTGACTCCTCCAGAACTTAACTACAGTTTCTTACCTATTAGTTCCAGGACCCCCCAGAGATACCAAAATCTACAGACACTGGAGTCCCTCACATAAAATAGCACAGAACAATGCATACAGTCAGCCCCGCATCTGCAATTGGTTGAATCAGCAGATTCAAAACCTGGAGATAGGGAGGGCTGACTGTACATTTATTGATTAAAAAAAAAAAAAAACAAAAACAGTGTAAATGGACCCACGCAGGTCAAACCATGCTGTTCAAGGGTCCACCATATATTCTTTCAGACTGTTTTCTGTATGTATGTTTTCTATATACATCGTTTTTATTATGTTTTTAAAAAACTCGAGTTATACGGCATGCACAATTTTGCAACTTGTTTTTTAAACAGTGTACCACGGACACCCTCTGCGCCTCTTGGTAGGTCAGGGCTACTTCATTCCTCTGACAGCTGCGTGGAATTCCATCCGCCTGTTAGAATGCATGAGAATGCTGCAGTCAGCACACTTGTTCACGGCTCTCTGCAGGATACTTTCCTGAAAGTGGAACAGTTAGTTCTAAGAGTATGTGCACTCCTAAATGGGATGGACTTACCCAGGTTCCCCCCACCCAAAGGCATTGAAATCCCACCAGAGCACCCTCTTCCTCATAATCTTATCAACACTCAGTACTAGGAATCCTTTATACTTCCCTGGTGTAAATGGGGCGTGTAAACAGAGCTTAAAGAAAATGTAGCTGGTGCGGCCTCATCAGCTTCCAGTTCCACTTTTCCAGGTGAGATAAAGCGTGAAGGGAAAGGGGTGTGGCTTCTGTCAACAACGTGCTGGGGAGACTAATGCCTGAGGTGGCCCGGGGAAGGTGTTCAGTGACAGGAGGGGCATGAAGGGGTTTTCTGTGCCAGCACAATGCCTGGGAACCAGCAGCCCTGTCCAGGGAGTCAGAAAGGTGGGGTAATAAGGCCCAGGGTCCCACCACGGTCACCTGACACTAAACTCCCTCAGCTCAAGCCCCAGCTCCGCCTCTCACTAGCCGATCCTCTCTGAACAGGTTACATAACCCTTTTTTGGCATCCATTCCCCAGTTTATTAAGTGGAGGTGATGGAGGGGAGCTTCCCCAGCTGCCAGGGTAAGGATGAAATCAGTCCGTCCATATTTGCAAAGTTTAGAACAGTGCCTTACAAGAAGTGGGAGACTGAAGTGACATTGCGGTTAGGAAACCATTCCCCACTGCCTACACGCACATGTGCTCACATACGTGTTTGACATCGGAAAAGGGCAGCGTTTGTGCTGGCTGCCACGTACCAAACCCAATAAGCAGAGACAGGGATTGAATCTGTGGGTGCTTTATTCAGATGGCCGGCAATCTGAGAAGATGGGGGATTCGTACCCTAACAGACCATCTTAAATTCCATTTTAAAATGGCCCTTTTAATAAGGAGAAGAAAGTGTAGGTAAGGGGTTTGGAATTTAGGGAAAAGTTAATTGGATTAAAAAACAACTTCAGCATTCTTGCCCTGGGTGGTGGTCTTTAGCTGTGTCCTTGGGCGGTGGTCATCTCACCCTGGAGCACAATGGCTCAGATATCATCTTGAATTGCTTGCAGTCCTCCTGGGGCACAAAGGTGGAGCCGCTTATGGTCTCCTGGAGTCAGGGTGGGTCATCCCTTCAGTTCCTGGAACAAAAGCTTTTACATGCATTGATTACTCAGCTTATTAGCTAATACTTAAACTAATATTTCCCAACTCTTGAGTCCCCTGTCATACTCACACACTTCTCTCCCTTGGTGCGACCGCTATGAACAGTTTGGTGTGTGTCCTTGCACACTCTTTGGAACATTTGGACACATGATAATACATGTGCATGTGGGTGCATGCAACAGTTATAAATACACCTGTGTGCATATGCTATCATTAAGTCTTTTTACCCCTGGCCGATGTAGCTCAGTGGATTGAGCGTGGACTGTGAACCAAAGGGTCTCTGGTTTGATTCCCAGTCAGGGCACATGCCTGGGTTGCAGGCCGGGTCCCCAGTTGGGGGTGTTTGAAAGGCAGCCACACATTGATGTTTCTCTCCCTCTCTATCTCCCTCCCTTCCCCTTTCTCTAGAAGTAAATAAAACCTAAAAAAAAAGAAGTTTTCTTTTTAAATGAATTTTTTTTTCATTTTTGAATAGATATCATATATATGGGGTAAAATTCAGAAATTAAAACAAGTGCTATGTCACAAAGAATCAGAATCCTTCTCTCCTCAGTTTCCTAGCTATTCAGGTCCCCATTGTTACCAATTTCTTGAGTATCCTTCAAGGGATATTTCAAGCCTAAATAAATAAAAAATACAATTAAAAAATTTTCCCATTGCCCTTTAACCGCCTTATATGCTGCCCCCGTCCAAGCATTTTTAGAAACGTCAGTTTACGCATTATATTTTCTTACACAAATGGTAGCAAACTTCAGCAATTCTTTTTTCACTTAATGATATAATTTGCATATATATATCGTTTCATATCACCACATGTCAAGATTTGTTTTTTGTTTCTTTAAATCTTAGCTGCACGGTCTTTTGTGGTCAGAAGTACCATCACTTCTGTAATCCTTTTAAAGGAAAACTTAGATTTTCTAATATTTTGCTTACTAACGAAGCTATAATAAGTATCCTCATAAGGAGTCTTCTTTTCCAAGTGAAAGAAAACCTAGATAAAATTGATTTGAACCAACAAACAGACTGGAGTTTGAAGACTTAGCACTTGCAAAGAAGTTCGGCTATAATGCTGTCTTGTCCCCCCAGCCCTGCCTCTCTGTCCTGTTCTGTCTTTTGATCTGTGGGCTGCCTCTTCAGGCTCCACTCCGTGTTTGCTCTCCACCCCGTGTTTGCTCTCCACCCCCTTCACCAGAGCTAGGGCTTTCCCTATGGAACAAAAAGGCTGCCACAGCCCTAGACCTCCATCTTCAAACCACACCATCCAAGGCAAGGGAGAATATGTCCTCTGTAGCTTCTACAAGACAGAGAGGAGATGACTTGTCCCCGGAAACCCAGCAAACCACAATATCTTCTTCCCTGTCTTGTCTCTTGCCTTTCGCCTGTTAACGTTCTACCAGGGACATTGTCCCATGTCATGAATCTCTGCATCCATTTCATGTGCCTGCTCCCCCTCTTCATGTGCTTCACCACAGCATGCAGCAAGCTGCAGGGCCTTCCTCGGCCCACGGGTTTTAATCACTGGTTACACCTCTGGATCACTCAGGCTTCTGGAAGCTGTGTGTGCAGGAACCTTGCCTGCGTGCTGTTCGCATACCCTGGCCAAAAGCAGAATGCCTCCAACAAACAGGTGCTGCTGGTTGTTGACTCACAGCCCCACTGGCCGGATACGGGCCAGGGCCTCACCAATGGCCCCCAACTTGAGAAAGGGCGGGGCCTCTGAGCTCCAGGCTAAGAAGCTCACAGAGAAGGAAGAGTGACTAGAAAGTGAAAGTAAAGTGAGAGGGGAGGAGAGAAGCTCCGAGGGCGCAGTCTGGGGAGGAGGGGCCAGGCCAAGAGTTCATTCAAGCCAGCCTAGTGAGGCCGTCTGGTGCTGGGCGCTGTTGGGATAGGTGGGGGCGCTGTGGGTGGGGAGGCGAGGGGAATGAGAAAAGAGAGAGAGAAATGTGTTTTGTAATTAGTCATCGCCCCCTGGGGTGATACTGGGAGTTTTCACCGGAGGTGGGTAGACCAGATTTGCAAAATGACAAACAGGGGCTAACCACCGGCTGGGGCCACAGTGGGGCTTCCGGCCCTGGCGGCAGAAGTGGAGCTTTCTAGTTTTCTCTCTGACCTGCCCCCACTACCTTTGAGATTCTGCCAGACAGTGGAAATGAGAGGGAAAGGCGTCTAAGGGCAGACTTCCCCAGGGGCCAAACCTACCCTTCCTGGCTTTTCCAGCTGCCTCTCCTCTCTCCTTGTTCTTAGAACCGCCGACAGGGACATGATGGTGCTTCTACTTGGAAAAGGCTCAGAAATGACCCTGTGTCCAAAAATCCTGACCAACTTGCCCTGAGGTTCTTGGGAAAGATGAAAACATGCTGGGGATGGGGAATCTGGGTAAAATGCCATCCCTCCCTTCCTGCCAAAGAAAGCGGGAAAGGGGCTGGAGCACATTGAGAACTTTCGGGGACGCTCATTCCACGCTCAGGGAAGTGGAGGTGGCTTGCTCCCCCAGACACTCCTGGGGGAGCTGGAATCCAACGTTAGGACGGAGACCCTGCCCTCCACACGCACGGAGGGCATGCTCTGGGACGGCTCCTCTGTTGTCTGGAGCAGTGGCTTTGAACTTGTAAACCCAGGACCCGCAGTAAGGAGCACATGTCACATCTCAGCCCCTTCCTCAGGTGAGTTTTACAAGCGCCAAAACGAGTTTGACGAAACCACCATTCCTTTTTACCCTCTGTCACTTACGCTTGTGTTTTTTTCAGTCTATTCCTTTTTTACAAAAAAAATTCCCAGTGCAACCCACTAAATTGATTTCACGACCCAGAGTTGGAAAGAACACTGCTCTGGGGCAGCTGACTCTTCACTCTGTGGGGTCTTCAGCCCCTAAAAGCTGGAAGTTGGCCCCAGTTTTCCTGGTGAGCTTCTTCCTACATGTTCTTCTTACTGGTACACCCCACACCAGCCCCGTGGTCCTGAAAGTCACCACCTTTGTTGGGTTAGCTCATCTGTTCCCATCAGACTTCCTCTGATCCTGCCAGACCCTCCCTGAGGGATCTCCAGGGGAGACACGAGGAGCCCCACTCCTGGCAGACTGTCTGATATAAGGGTAACACCCAGGAGGCCCACCAGGTTCATGTCCGGTGGACTGCACTGGGCTGCAAGAATCCTGCAAGAATAAAATGCTTAATTCAAGCAACTTAAACGATGAGGAGTTAATAAAATCACACACCAGGAGGCCCAGAGGTGGGCGGTTCCAGAGTTGGAACAGAGTGATCCAAGTGATCACATGGCCTTCTGTTTATTTCCCTATTGTCATTCCTGAACCTTTGGAATTATCATTCCCTACCTTAGTCTCAGTGTGACAAGAGTCAAGGGAGCTATGTTAAGGGGCTTTTGAGGGCAGCAGGAGAAGGGAAAGGTGGAACCTGGGTGTCAGCCAGCTGGGTGAGCCAGTGAGTCACCGAGTGGCTGGGCCCCTTCAGCCCCATGTGAGGACAGGCTGCAGCCACCCACTGCCCGGATTGTGTCTGGGCAGAGGCGGGCATGTCTGCTGAGCTGGGATAACCCTGAGAATCAGGAAGGCCAGGAATGCTTCTCATCCCTCTCCTTCCCGCAAGTCAAATCGCAGGCCCCCCCAAACGGAAATGATGCCTGGCCTCACCTACGGATCCAGGCCTGAGCACGGCAGAGAACCCAGCGTTGTCTCCAGCTGGGCACTGGATTCCCTGGAGCAAGAACGGCCAACCAGGGATGAAAGAAGCTCTCTGGTGCCCCCTGTACTGGAGGCTTTTTCTGAGTCCCATATTCAGACCCCTCATGCTGGCTCTGGTGGTCTGCTGGTTTGTCTTTCCAGGGAGAGCTGGGAAGCAGGGCCTGGTGGTGGCAGTTTCCCCTGGTGTTTCAGGCTTCGGTAGCATCTGAGAGCATAGACTTAGTTATGATCGAGGCCCAGAAGCATCCGGGGCTGCGTGTGAACTGGAAGGAAGCTGAGAGCACTATCCCTAATTTCATAGATGGGCCACTCGGGCCCACAGAACAGCAGGGACTTGCTCAAGGCCACATAGCCAGTTAGCAGTGGAGGCAAGGGCTGGGCTCTTTTGCCCTCCAAGCCCCGACTCTGTCACCACTCCCACCTGCCTGGGATCCGTCCTTCACCCTCCAGCTGGCTCCACCTTCTTGGCCCTGAACCCAGGGCCAAGCCTAGACAGCAGCTCTGACGTGGGGACTGCGCACCCCAGGCTGCCCTGCCAGAAGAGGAAGTCCCTGTTTCACCAGCCCCAATTCATTTGCCTGTCTCCTGCCAAACACAGAGAAAGGACAGAAGAAGCATCCGTATTGCAGGCCCTGAGATGATCAATAGGCCCTTTGGAAGAAAGTCCTACCTCTAACAAAGGGGAGCATTGCTTAGCAGGCTCTGTGAAGGATTTGCTCCAAGAGCTGGTGCTAGGGAGGGTGTGGTACCAGTGTGCTTGGGAAACTCTGCCTGTGGGCAGGGTGGAAGGGCCCACCAGGGTGCATGCTGGTGCGTCTGTGTGTGCAGGAAGGGGGTGGGTGGTGTAGAACCCAGGAAGTACTGAATTGGGAACTGGGGTGTCAGGGCTCTCTCTGCCATGTGACAGCCCCGTGACCTTGGAATTTAACCTCCCAGGCCCTCAGTTTTTCTAGTTGCAAAATGAAGTGCTAAGACTCTGCTTCACAGGGTTGTTAGAAGACCCAAACAAATAAACGTCAGTGGTCTTTAGGACAAAGCATGAGGGCTGCTCTGGGGGCGAGGGGGTGGGGAGGAGTGTGCTGCTCCCCTGGGCCCTCTCTGGACAGAGGGGTCAAGGCAGCGCTTGGTCTGGGGTAGAAAAGAGCAGCTCCAAGCCCCTTACCTGTGACTTCCTCCCTTGCTTCTTGGCCGCCCAAGGCAGCACTAAATCAGGTCACCGCTTGTCTTCCCTTGCAGTAGCTGTCAGTGCAAACAGCTCCTGCCCAGCTCCCAATCCAGGTCATCGCCCCCACACCCCTCCTTCCCCCAGCAGCCAAGGAGAGAGCGGCCCAGGGCTTTTGTTCTTGAGTGCTGTTCATTAGACCCTGGCTCTGTGCCTGACCCTGGGCCTACTGCTGTAAGGAGAACTAACACGCACCCTTTGCAGCGTGCCACACACCAGGCTCCGTCACGAGATGATCTCTATGAGGGAGATAGGATCACTTCTGTTTTATAAGTGAGAAAACTGAGGCTCAGTAAAGGTAAGTGTCTCAATCAAGGTCACTCAGCTGGCAAGTGCAGAGCCAAGGCTGCAACCTAGATCTCTCTGATTCCAGAGCCTGCACTTTTAATCCCTGAGGTCCCATGGTTAGAGGACTGGAGGCGGAAGACACAGGGACCAGGGGAGGGAAGGCGAAATCCGAAGGGAGAGAGCAGGGGAAAGGCCTTCCATGTCATGGAGAAGCACACACACTCACTCGGACACATCACACACACACAGGTATGCAACACCGAGGTACATACGACATAAACACACACACACCACACACAGAGATATACAACATCCAGATACACGTAACAGACAACACAAACACAGATACCCCCCCCCACACACATATAGTACAGAGGCAAATGCAGACACTGACTGACATATACAAAGACCCACAACACAGGCATGTACATAAGTACACCCATGAAAGATACACAGACTCAGAAATGCACACCCATGTTGACGTACATCAGAGACACACACAGACCCAGTGACACTCAGACTCACATATGCACAGACTTGCTCACATGACAGCACTCAGACACCCACCCACACATCCCAGAGGGAAAGGAAGGAAGAGCCAGGACCGCCTCATGCCTCATTTCCTGGCCTCCTCCTCTGGGCGCAGGGAAAAGCCTTCCCCAGAAGTGCTGAGTCAGCAGCGGGTGACAAATGAGCCTCCGGGCTCCAGCTCCAGCATCTTAGCATTCACAGCTTGTTCTCGGTCATGCCAGTGCCAGCCCCCCGGGCCAAGAGGAGGGGGCAGGGAGCTCGGCTGGCTGCCCACTCAGGGGGAGGCCCTAGGGAGGAAGGGACTCACTTTGACTTTGCAAATGCCAGACTTTGCAGCCCAAGGTCACACAGCAGGCTTTGCCAGCCTGCTTCCTGCAGGAAGGTGGGGTGGGCTTGGGCTGGTGCAGGATGAACCAGCCAGCCTGAGAGGGGCTGGATGCAGGTGGGATGGAGGCAGGGGCTGGCCCTCTCCGTGGACGATGGAAATGTAGGGGAAGGTTCCTGAGCTCTGAATGTCCTCTCTGGCGGGCTAAATCTGGGGAGTGAAGGGAGGTGATCCTTGGGTTCTTTCATTCATATTCTTCTCCAACTCCCAGAGCCCCCACTGGAATCTGGAGAAAGGGGCTATCAGGACACACGTGGGTGGACACAGCTGCCTGCTGGCCTGGCTCCTCAGCCCTCTTGCCCCCCTATTATAGTCTTCAGGGAGCAGCCAGTGAGATCTCTGCAAGACATCAGTCCCATGATTTCCTCCAATGGTTTCACACCTCATGGCAGGTAACATCTTCCAAATGGGCCACCCTTGACCATGAAAGGAGGAATGATTAAAAATGACACCAAGATGACCCATGTGAACCGGGGTCATCCCAGGCACTCAGCCCTACTTTGGCTTTGTTCCCACTCAGAACTTTTGCCCTCACCCCCATCTTTGCATTGCCAGCCCTAGTCCCAACATAAATGTCACTTCCTCAGAGAGACTGTCCTGCTGCCCCAGCACCGAGGCTTTGTAACCCAGACCTGGCTGGCAACTCCTGCCCTCTCCGCTGCCAGCTCTGTGTCCTTAGGCCAGTTATTTGCTACCCAGAAAATGAGAACGATCCCCACCTCTCCCCCAGGATTATTGACAGCTCCCAGTCCCCTCCCTGATGTCACTTTTTCCCCTTGTCAGCTCCTCAGACTCCCTGGGCTCTGCAGGGGAACCCAGAAGTGGAGAATTCCAGCCATGTTTCCACACCAGGTCCTGCCAGGCCCCGTGCCTGTTTCCTCCCAGGTGGACAGGGATTGAGCAGGGATGCCCTGCGCCGAGGAGGACCTCTGGGAACAGTGGGGAAATCTGGCAAAATAGAAACACTGCGAAGAGTTCATGTGCTGGCTCTGTGGCTCTGGTTACTTCTGAGCTGGAGACGTTTCTGCTTTGATTTATCCTGTCTTCTCCATGTGCCCCGTCCCAGAGTGAGGGTCCAGTGTGATGATAAGCAGGATGGTGCTTTGGAAAATAGCTCTACTGGGGGGATATAAGGTTTACTCACGGAGAGTTGAGGGGGCACAGAAAGCTGCTGAGTCCCCTTTTTCCCCAGACCCAGAAGGCCCCCAGGGCCAGTATTTCTGACCACCTCCCCCCCAACCCCCACCCCATCTCTGTGAGCTCATGCTCGAGCCCAGAGCCTGGCTGTTCACGCTCCTGTGGAGAAAACAGAAAGCGAAAGTGGCCGTGTGGAGGATGTGGCCCTGGGGAACATGCAGTCTGCACAGAGGACCCCAGTAGGAAAGGGCAGCTCCTTGCCTCCCAGGACCCCAGCCCTGAGCTGCCTGCATAACCCTTGCCCAGTGTCTGGTGCTCCTTCCTGCTGCAGCCCTGGGCAGAGCAGGCCGACTGGCCAGTGAGACAGTGGCCTGGAGCCGCTCTCCTCCTGTCTTCTGTCCTGACTCAACCTTCTGCGTGAGTGAGAGGAGGGGAGGAGGGATGGTCTGGCAGCCAGGTTTGTCCCTGTGGGATGGGTCAGAAGCTGCGGTGACTGGCTGTCAGGTCAGGATGCTGCCTCAGCTGGGACTTTCCTCTGTGGGCTCCCAACAGAGCTTCCCAAGGGCGTCCCTGGCAGGCCCAAGGTATGGGTGTGGGCGGAGGAAAGTGAAAGGAACAAGACTATAGCATCAGCCAGCCTCAAGCACTCACCGCGTGGCTGTGAAAATTATCTCTGCCTTTGGCAAGTCCCCGTTCATTCATTTATTCAACAAACGTGTTTTGAGTGCCCTCTGTGTGCCGAGCACTGTTTTAGACACAGAGGACACCACCCTGGGAACAGATTAAAAATAAAATCCTTGTCCTTACGTTCTAGAGTGGGGAAAATAGTTAACAACCCAAAGAAATAGGTGAAATGGTTTATGAATGGTGAGATGTGCTGTGGAGAAAAATAAAGGAAGGATGACGGGTATGGGGTGGGAGCGTAATAATAAAGCAAGGCCCTGAAAATGCCTGTAAGGATATTTATTATAATAACATTAGCATACTCTGCTGGATAGGTTTGTCATTTTAAGTAGAGAGGACGAGGAAGGCCTTGCTGAGAAGGTGGCACTGATTCTGACTCGGTGTGACTCTGACTCACACACAAGTGAAGGCTGTAGGTGTGATTATCATCACCCTGATGAAGGACAGGAAATCAAGCCCAAGGATGAGACTAAGGTCAAACGTCTGGGAAGTAGAAGAACTGAAATTTGAGCTCAGGCTCTGTGCCTGTAACCACCATGTGATACTGGGCAGAGAGAGGACGAGAGGGTGGTATGGAAGGGAAAAGAGAAACGGAGGGCGTGTGGGGGCCTCACCACGGTGGCCATCTGTTCTCCAAACTGAAAGTCAGGACCGGATCTTCAACGACTTGCCCGTTGTTTGTGATGGGAGTGGCCGTCTAGGAGAGGTGGTTTGGATGCTGGCCTGAAGGGTGGGATTTCGGAGACATTCCAGTGGCTTGTGGGGCCCACGAGGCAGTCCAGGGGTAGGGCATTGCCATGGCAACCCCAGCCTGGCCTCAGGGGCCAAGAGCCTGGTACAGGGCCACATGGCAGGGAAGCTATGCTGGGCATGGATCCAAGACTCTGCAGGCCAAGGGGGCAGCCAAAGCCTAAGAGACTGTGGAAAGGAGAGAGGGGTAGGGCCTGCAGCCCATGTTCTGGGCCAGCTAGGAGGGGTGGGCTGGTAGGTTTCAGGAAGCCCCCTGGCAGGAGTCTGAGAGGCGTGTGGAGCAAGATCCCAGGCTTCCCTCATAGACAAGTCTGGTTTGAATCTTCCTGCTTTCTGGCCCTGAGCAAGTCACGCAACCTTGATAAGCTTGTTTCCACATCTGTGAAATGGGGATAATAACTCACCGCATAGGACCATTGCAAAGATGATCGCATATTGAGATGATGCATGAATTGTGCTCTGCGTATTTCAGACTCAATACATGATTACCGCTGTTTGCCTCCACCCAGTAGGGCATTGGGGCCATGCCAAGATGGCGAGCCAGCTGGAGTGAGAAGCACTGTGGGGCTTGGGAAACGAATGACCCAGTCAACCAGGACAGTTGTAGGTTCCCAGCCAAGCCCTGCACAGGGGCTGGGGTTTGGTCAGCAACAAAAGCACAATACCCTTCTCAAACAGCCAGGCCCACAGTGTAAGCCCTTCCCCCAGCTCCCACCACTCTGCAGCCCCTGGGTCCTGGTTGACAAGCCTTTCCACCCACACACCCCTGCTCTGGCCTTGTGGGGGCTCCAGGACCCACAGCACCCTCTGCTCGGGTGGGCAGCAAGGTGCCCCCAGTTGGAACAGAGACACTCCCATTGTTCCTGCCAGATGATGCTTTCCCTTCTGCCTGAACCTTCCAATAAATTCATTGCTACTCCGCTGTTGCTTCTGGAAGATTGTCCTTAAAACAGGGAAAGAACCCAAAGAAACGTCAAAGGTTTTATATCCCTCACCACTTCCACAGGCTGCGCTGCATCCCTCCAACCACAGGGGCATGGAAGAGTCAAGGACAGCAGGAATCCACCCAGCTTTCACCAGTAATTCGCTGACTGGCCTTGCGCATCCCCTCCAGGCCTCCCTTCCTTCATTTGTAAAGAGCGGGGTTTAGATTAGATCATCTCTATAAAGTCCAGTCATGACATCCACACGATGGCCTTCATCAGTTCCCTCATTGGTTTGTTCATCCATTCACTCACAGCACTTATCCCTTCCTGACATGGTATGTTTTCTGTTTGTTTACTGTCTGTCTTACTCCACGCCAGGCTCACGAGAGTAGGGATTTTTGTTCTCTGTGTTCATTACTATGTCCCTACCACCTACACATGGGCATGACAGAAAGTAGGATTTTGCCTTTGTCTGTGTCGTAGAAGGGAACAGAAGATTGCATGCTCAAACAGGGTGACCGAGGGGACTTCCACCAGAGCACTACTGGATTTCTAAAGTGGTAGACGAGCTAAGGAGAACTAACAAAGAATGGCGAAGCACCCAGGAGTCCCAGCCAGGTAGGCAGTGAGCCTGAGGGAGTGTGGTTGAGCTGAGCTGCAGGAGAGGATGACAGGATGGGGGCTGTGTGGCCTTCGGTAGGGAAAAGCAGCCACCGCCAACCTGTGGTCCAGCAGGAAAATGAGTGGGGAATAACCCCACCTCCCGCTCCTCCTGCCTCTGACTTCCTGCTGCTGCTTCCTTTGGCTGAATCCAGCAAGGAGCCAGAGAGCAGGAGAGTTCTGTGACGCAGTCCTGGGAGGTCAGACTGGGGCACCGGAGGGTGGGAAAGCCTGGGCTGTGGGCCTGGCGGGGGGATGTGAAATATTCGGCACGCAAGCAGTAGGCGTTTGCTGAGCACCTGCTCTGTGTCAGAGCTTGTACCCTGGAGATAGACATGTGATTTAAAAGGTTACAGAGCAAGGTCGCTGCCCTCCAGGCAGCAGAGATAATGCCTGGGCTGGATCTTGACGAGCACCTTTTCCTTCTGCCTGGGGTTTCCCATCTATATCTTATTTGGGGGAAGCAAACAGAGAAATGAATCTGATCTGCACAATTACAGTGACAAATGGGCAGGAGGGAGGGGCGGGGTGGGTGGAAGGCCTGGGGCTCTGCGTGAAGGGAACTGAGTGTAGAGCCACGAACCAACCAGCCCTCAGGAAAATGACCTTGAAGTTGTGTTTCAGGCTCCAGCATCCCAAGGGTTCAAATCCTGCTCTGCCACTAATTTGCTGTGTGCTCTTGGGCTTGTTCCTTGATACCCCTGATTCCGTTTCATCATCTATAAAAATAGAAGGATAAATAGGACACAGGAATTTTGCGTGGATTAAACAGGAATCTGTGCGAAGGGTTTAGCACAGTGTCTGGGCACATGGCAAACACTAAGACTATAATTAGAGACAAGGGCCTCCCCCCAGCACCGTTCCATTTCTCACCGACAAGGGATCTCCACCCCCTCTCTAGCTCCATTTAGTTCTGAATGTTTTAGGTCATTCTATGCCTGGCACGCTGCCAAGGCTCTGACAAAGACAGGAGTTTCTGCTCATTCATTCTAATGCAAGTTCCTGCATTTATGATAATAGCGAAAAAATGCATGAAAGGGCTCGCTGCCTGTGGAGGGGAAATCTGCTTAGAATTGAAAATCTGAGTCCTTCCTTGGCCCAGCTTTCCCCTTCCAGTGCTTTGGCAAAGGCAGCAGAAGGGAGGGGGGCCAGGAGGAAGAGGAGGGGAGGAACGGGTGGGGGAGGAAGAGCTGGCCCAAGAGGGCAGAGGGCGGTGGGGGGCAGGGGCGAGGTCCTGGCGTGCCAGAGTGAATGGGTTTCAGGGTGGCTGAGGAAGCCTGCCAAAAAGACAGAGTGAAAAGGCCAGGCCCCGTGTGGCGCTGCTCATGGTTTCCATGACGACACCAGCTGCTGCTGCCTGGGCCTTGCACTTGCTGGCTCCTTCTGTGGGGCCTCGTCTGCCACCACATGGTTACCCAGCTTGGTGAGGAGGAGAATTCTGACAGGTCATCTTGGCCCAGTGTGTCATCAGCTAGTGCCACTGTGTTCTAGGACCGTGCTGCATTTTGCAGGGGAGACAGGGTCCAGGCAGGTGCTGTTGGAACCTCTGGAAGGTTCCAGTCCAGTGTGGAGGGCGGGGCTGCCAGGGGCCAGACAGGTGTGACGGGGATGGGACAAGCTCTTGGAGGCCCGTGGGGCTCTGGTGGGAAAAGGTGAGACCAGACGTGTCTGTTGAGATGGCTGTGCCTACAGAGAGTGGGTGGAGGAGGTGGTGGGACAGAAAGACAAGGGGAAGGCTCTGTGCCACAATCCAGGATAGGAACAATGGCCTGACCTAAGGCTGGGGCTGCTGAAGAGGTAGACGGCTGCATCTGGCCCTTGGGTGGAAGAAGGCTGATGACATGGGAGTCAGGGACATCTCCCGGGACAACAGGCAGGCGGGGCTGTGCTCCCCGAGTCAGAAAAGAGGCACCGGTACTGCTGAGCACCATTTTGCCTGCTTTCTCCCCCACCCCAGAGCCTACCAAGGACTTGGATTGTGGTGGGGATGCCCACGTTTGATGAATGAATAAGTGAGAGAGAAGAAACTGAGTGGAACAAATACGAGGGAGAGAGAGAGAGAGAGAGAGAGAGAGAGATGCTCTACCCAAACATACCAGCCCCCTGGGCCCACGCCACCCAAAAAAGCCCTGGCCTGTCACGTGCAGACATCATTGGGGCGAACTTTATCACTTAGATGTGTGATTGGCTTTGTGATTTTTTTGGTCATCTTAGCATCTACATCAGGTATCACAAATTTATTGTGGTTGGATTTTGCTTTTACTCACTGCAGGGCTGTGTCAGGCTGGAGCCGGTGTCCTGCATACACCTGAGAGGGTGCTGGTGCGCAGGCACCCCCTTGTTTTAGGTGAGCAGATCCAGAGGGCAGGTGTTTAACGCAGAGGAAGCGGCATTGCTGACTGCACGCTCCGTGGGAGGAATCTCCTCAGCCTTCCTTTATGCGGCTGTCAGGCGCTTCAGTGGACACAGCTTTGCAGGGACACAGCTACCTGTGTCATTTTTAAGGGAACTAGCTGGCCAAAGGCATAAATTTTTGGATCTCTCTCACCTACTCTTGCCTTCCTACAGGTGACATCCTGATGCTGGGTGATAAATGGGGTGGGGCTGGGCAGTTCCTGCCTCTCTGGACCAGCCCTGTGTTCACAGCCTTCAGACCTCCCAGCCCTCCTCTCTAAGCGACTGCCTCGCTCACAGCCTGCTCCCCAGACCCAGTGTTGGTGTTGGCTGCACCATCACCATCTGTGATTGCTTTGCCGTTTGCTCGTTTACAGCCAGGTGTTTATTGTGTGAGGGTGAGGCCCTTGAAGCAAGCACTTTTCAATCTTGTTCACCACTAAAATTTCCAGTCCCTACCACGGTTTCAGTTTTTGCTAAAGGAATTAGTAAGTGGATGAGTGGGTGGATGGGCCATGAGAACTAGCCAGCATCTCTCCTCTGATGGGACCCAATAGGCCCTTGGGTGGTATTTTTTTGTCTACCTCTCAGTTTTCCAAGGACTGCTGGATTCCCAATACCCCTGTAGACTGGACAAGGTCAAGGGTGTTATTTATCACCCAACAAATATTCCCTGTGTGCCCACAGGTGCCAGGCCCAATGCGGGGCAAGCTGGTCTGGGAGTGGGCAACATAAACGGAAGCCTGGTTCTCACAGAGCTTACGTGGTCATGTGGCGGACGGACAGCCACATACGTGAGTGAGTGAGCGAAGTAAGCATACCATACGGATGGGGTAAGGATGGAGAGAAAAAAGCCTGTTATGGGGAGAGAAAAGGGAATCTAACTTGGATAGGGCAGGCGGGGGAGGCCTTCCTGAGAAGGTGGTGACACTATAGCCGAGGCCTGAAGGTTGAGAAGGAGCCAGTGGAGGAACTGATGGAATGATGTTCCAGGGAGCAGGGCCAGCAAGTGCAAAGGCCCTGGGGCAGGATGAAGCTTGGCATGCTCCTGGAAGGACAGTGGTCGGGGGGTGGGGGCAGAGCCTGGGGTTGGAAGGCCCTGATGACCCATGGTGAGGAATCTGGTCTCTGTCCAAAGTGCACTGACAACCACTGTAAGATTTATGTAGGTAAATGATCTGACCCAGCTCTGGCTTCTAGGTGGAAAATAAGGTGGGAGCGGAGCAGAAAGCAGAATCGGGAAGTGAAGAGCACACTCAGGAAGTGAGAGAGAAGAGTAAGTTGGCTCGGGAGAGTGGTGGCCACAAGGACGGAGAAGAGTGCATACAAATGACACCTGGCCCGACGTGGGGCTGAGAGGACCTGCCCATGGGATGGGTTGGGAAGGGAACAGGACAAGTCTCTGGGACACCCAGGTTTCTGCCCTGAGGAATCTCAGAAACCTGGTAAACAGTGTCTAGCCGCTGTCAAAGAAAGACCTTGTGTTTATTGGTCACGTGAGAACTTTCCTCTGGAGTCTGCATGGGCCAAACAGTAAAAGGTGCCACTCCCACTAATTAAATAAAGAACCCTGTGTGAATCGCGCCTCATCTGCAGGTGCCTTTGAGATATGGTGTCACAGGCGGGGGGCAGAGTTTGGATAACGTATTATACGACTGGTGCAGCATGGTTTTGAACTGGTCGATTTTTTCCGTGGCTTTCCCCCAATTCTAGCGTTTAAAAGCATGCCCCAGACACAATCATCCGAGAGACAGGGCTCTACCTTTGAAAGGCCTTCCTGTAGAAAGAGAAGCAGCTTGGTGGCCCCGGCGGGCAGAACCAGAGGATGGGAGGGAAGCACAGGGATGGGCAGTGTAGCTCAACACGACAAAGAAGAGCTTGCTAATAATCAGAGCTTTCTCACAGGACGAGCCTCCCATTACCAGGAGCATTTAAGCAGAGGCTGGCAGGATGCACTTGGAACTGGTCAACAAGGAGACTGAATTCCTATGGCTGTGAACACCCCTCTCCTCCAGTTTCCCTGCACCTCAGGAGGACCGCCGCTGCCTCCCGTGGCCTGTGCAAAAACCCCTCTGGTGGCCAGCTGAGGTCACAGTTAAGCCTGCTCTGTTAGCTCTGGGTTTAACAATCTGTTTCCTCCCCACCCATGGCCTCAAGAAGAGCAAACCCCAGTGTGGGTGGGACAGTGGGCCTGTGCTGATGCTGTTCAGGCCTGTCCAACGCCTCCCACGTTTCAGGAAAGGGCATCCCTGTGCCTGCAAGGTACTGAAGCCAGGCAGGGTCCCCTGAAACTCCTCCACTCACAGCTGGACTCCTGCAGGACACTATAAGGGCACCATGGGTGTGAGGAGGGGGTGCTCCTGACCACACCATCTGGGCAGCCCCAAGTCCCTGCCCCTCTTTCCACCAGTGCTCAGCAGAAGAGCAGCAGTGCCCCCACAAGGAGAGCACTCTACCCCCACGAGCCCTCAAGGACGGGGGCCCACGTGGCCAAGACTCAGGCTTTCTGGTCCCCCAGCTGCAGGTGGGTGGAGGCTGGCCCTTCTAGCAGGCTCTGAGCTCTGGTCTCAACTGCTATAATGGATTGGTCCAGTTGCGGATGGGAGACAGTTGGCCTCCAGCGCAATTCTGGGGAGGAGGACCTGGCCCTTCGGGACCAGGCCACCATCCTACCTGGGCTGCTTCTCAATGGCTTTAATCCTTTCTTTGCATCTCTGATCCTCCCATTCCCTATGTAAAAAATACCCATTTTCTGTGAGATTGGAGTGAAATGATGGACAGGGCGAGCCTAGCACGGTCAGTCCTGGCACAGAGTAGGCGCTCGACGATGAGTGTTCCCCTGGACTTCTCTCTTCCCTCCATGCTCTCCCTGCCCTTATCATCTCTGGGAGTAGAGCTGCTCCCCAGTGGGCTGGGGGGTGCTGAGGGAGGCTATGCTTGTAGGGAGAACACTTCCTTCTTGGGCTGAAGGAGCCCTGCCTTTGCTGATAGGGCTGCAAATGTGTATTTTGTCAAAAATACTAATAATCAAGAAGGCGGGGGGGGGGGCAGCTGCTGAACTGTGGGCCCACTAGAGTGGTCCAGACTTTCCTAGGGGGGTCAGGGAGGGGGTGGGCTTAGCTGGGGTGCACATGCCACCTCCCTGGGCTGTGGCTCCACCCTGGTGTGGGGTTTGGGAAGGGACCCTGGGCGTGGAGATAGCAGATTAGCATCTAGACATCCATGATTGGATTGGAGACCCACTTGAGAGCTGGGGCCACCCTGCAGGGGTGGGGTGGGCAGGGGCCGGAAACCTCTAGCTCTTCCAGCCAGCTGACCCTGTTATTTTTAGCTCTAGAATGTTCCTCTCAAGCCCCCTTCTGTTCTGTTTATCTTGCTTTTGTGTCCCTGTTCCTCTCCAGGAAATTCTGTAGCAGGAATGGAATAAATGAGAGGAGGGAGAGGAGGTTAGGGTGCCAGGAAGAACAGGAGAAGTTGCTGGGGCGGGGCTGGGGGAAGAGTGGGAACTGTTCCCTCCCCCCAGCTCCAGAGGCTCCCTTCCCTCCTTCCTGCACTTCCTGGGTTTGTGGCCACCGGGTTACCCCAGGCTCCCGCTCCACCACCACTGACAAGACCTCATTGTGCTTGTCAGCCCAGGCCTGGGGTGGCTTCATCCTCTCACCTGTCCTTCCAGGCACGCGGGTGAGGTCATACCTAGGGTGGGGCGGGCAGGAAGGGGAGCCCTCAGGCCCGGTCCCTGGGTCTGGGCACACGACCTGTTACCTGAAGGAGCTCCTCCGTGAGAATGGACAACGGAGCAGGGGGACTGGGGACAAAGGGTTGGTGTGAAGTCGGTGGTTGGTTCAGTCCCCGGGCCCCAGTGCTCTTTCTGTGTAGAACGGGAATGACAGTCCCTCTCTATGAGGGCACTGCTGTTAGGCCTGCATGAAATGTGACCAGACAGCCCTACTGACATGTGGAAGCTGTTCAGTAAATGTCAGCCACTGCCACAGGGGTATCTGTGGGGTACTGATGGGGCAAGGGTTTCCTGGAGTCTTGGTAGAAGCAGCTGGAGAGAGCCATGCCCACCCCCCCCTCCAGCCTCCCCCAGTCACTGCCAGGTGTCTGAAGTTCTTGTTACAGGGGTGTGTCCCGGCTTTTCTCTCTCTCTCCCCCACCCCAAGGCCAGCGTGCTGGTCTGCACTGATGCTGGGGGTGCAAGGCCAACCTGAGGAGGGGATTTCCAGATCACATGCTTCCTGCCAGCCCCAGTCACAGATCCTAGAATTCAGGGCCAGCTGAAGAGAGGGTGTAGCAGCTGGAGCAGGGAGCAGTTGAGAGGGGAGGGTAGTAAATTCCAGAATTTTACCAGGATGACTTCCTGCCTGGGGTAGGCCTGCTGTCTCTTCAGCTCCTTTCCTTCCAGCCCCCTTATAGGAAAAAGCCCATCAGCCTCCCAGGGGGCCGGGCAATCACCTGGAGCTGGAACTCAGGCAGAGAGGCCTGGGGGGGGGTCAGTGGTGAGCCTTGGTTGTCCTGGTGTTGAAGGAGCAGCAAGAGCATTCTGGCCACTGGCTGCAGTCAATGAGCCAGTCAACAAACAGCTCTGCTCCAGGTCAAATAAGCAGCAACTCTGGAAAACCACGTGTAAAGGAGGAGAGGGTGGGCATGCCCAGGCCAGTCCTGGGTGAAGGCTAGCGGGGAGCCATCTGGGACAACCGATGTCCCCTGGGCATGGGACTAACATCACTTAGAGGTGGAAAAGAGGCAGCAGCTGCCATATCCCGGGAAGGCACTGACCTTTAGAAGCAGAGACAGAAATAGCCCGGGTGGGGGGGAGGGGAGAGAACCTGCGTGGGAGACACATCCTGGCTGAGCAGGGCAGTCCCAAACCGGAGGAAGGGAAGAGAACCCTATCAGCACCAACGGCACCAGACACTGCCGGGCATTTCGCCTGCTTTCTCTCCCTTACACCCCACCTCTGGGAGGAGACCGAGGCTCACAGAGGTGTGGCCTAGCTTGTAATGGGCAGAGTTGGAGCTGAGCCAAGCCTACCTGGTCTGACAGTCCCTGCGAAGGCATTGCCTGCGGTGCCTCTCCCCTTGCCCAATTACCATAGCCATCGTGGGGTGGTGTTCTCAGCTGAACCTGGCCTCGTGGCCGCTCAGATCTGGGCAAAGAGGAGAACTTCCCACTGAGCCCTGGAGGTCTAGAAAGGTGAACCTCAACTCCTTCTATTTATTAAATGACCCCTGGACCCCCGCATCTTGACAGCCTTTGGCCAACTTGCCTTCTCTTCCTTGTTCACGTAAAGAGGGAGGAGGGTTAGCAGTTCTGCTACCTCTCCCAAGTCGTGCTGGGCTGAGGGCTGGACAGAAAGAGCCTCTGGAGACCCCCTCCCCTGAGGCAGCGGCAAGGACGAGCCTTCGGAAAAGGCCCTAGCTCGAGCTGAGGTCTGGGAAGGAGAGAATAACAGGCTCAAAATAACTGGATGACTGGCTGGCTGGCCCTCCCTTCTCCCTCCCCACTGACAGCTTCCCAGCCTGCAGCTCCCAGCTGTTTCTGCTTATCTGAAGCCAGGGAGCCTGGTTGCCTGGTTACCAGTGCTTCTGATTAGCACTTGGGTCCTTCTGGGGCTGGAAGAGCTGCTGCATCCCCAGCCAGCTGGGCGTGGCATGCCCAGGCCCTGGAAAGGTGGCTCAGGAGGATTTGCGGGTAGGCATGAGGAAGGCTTACAAAGGGGCCTGCCTTGCCGGGAGCTGGCTCTTGGGGTGCTTTGGAGCCACAGAATCTGGGCCCTTCAGCTTGTTGGCTGGGTGACTGGTCACATTAATCTCTCTGAGCTTGTTTCTTTAGGTATGAAGGGGGACAACTATTTCCTGCCTCAAAGAGTAGTTGAAGAGTAGATGTGATGGTCAGAGGGATACTCTATGAGTTTAACTCCTTGCCTTCATCTGCCACAGCAGGGTCTTTCTGGACCCTGCTGTCCCTGAGGCAGGCCACTTGGGCTGCCTTAGAGGAACTGGTACCCCTCCTGCCTCCTTGCTCCAGAAGGAGGCCCTGTCACACCTGCCTGGTGCTCCCAGTGCTTAGTTAGGGCTGAGGAGGTGGCCCAGAGACAGATTAGGGAAGACTGGCCAGCAGAGCAACACGGGGAGTGGGCAAACAGCCCAGTGTTGTGAGTGGCCTGTCGCAGCCTGTCAGAAGCCCTGGGCCATCGGGGCAGACACTTGACTAGAGGACATGTTTTTCTGATCTCCTCAGGCCCAGTGGTCCCTAGAGGACCTTCTTCACTTGAAAGGCAGACTCCAGGGCTGTGGGCAGGACCAGAAAGATGCCAGTCCATTCTGTAGGGAGGGCTTTTCCTGGACTCCCCCTCCACTCTCCTGAAACCCTCTTCGGAGCCAGGCCCAGGAAGCAGGCACTGGTCTGGATGAGAAGGACCCCAGGGACCCCAGGAGATGTGAGTGGCTGCCACCGACCCTCTTCTTGACCCTCTTGACTTAAGAAAAGGGCTGAGGAGAAAAGGGACAGTGGGAGGAGCAGGGAGAGGACACCATTTCACCATGGCCTTGACTTTCCTACTCTTGAATGGAGCATGAGGTCAGCCTGTGCTTGTCAGTAACAAAGAAGGGAACCCACGAATACTGTGGAGAGAAGCACAGAGCAGCTAGACATTGGCTATTGCTTCATCGAAGCTGTGAATGGGCCTTGAGTACCAATGGAGGAGAGACTGGGGGCTGGGGCACCAAGGGAAACCTTGATCCCACCCTTGGGGCTCCAGGCAGAGTCCTTCTCTTGGGCCAGGCCCCCCTCGCCAATTTCCTGTGGCATCTGCAGCAGACCAGGCCCAATTGCTGGTCCTCACCCCAGGCCCAGCCTTGCAGTTGGTTAAGGCGCTAGGAGGCAATGCCCACTCATTGACACCTTCCCAGAGGCGCCTCGGCCAGCAGGGAGGGCAGAAAGGAGGCTGGGAGATGGACGGTGGGGGAGTCCGGAGTTGGGGGAGGGTACACTTTCAGCAGCCTGGGGGTAGGGGCATTCTATAGGAGGGGTACTGCTTAAGAGTCAAAAGAAGAAAGCAAATTTCCTTGGGAGGAATTTAGAGTAGGTCTGGGTGGAAAAAGCACCCACCTCTCCGCATGCCCAGAGCCATCGTGTCCTGGGAGGCCTCAGAATTTTATCTCCGGACTTTTTCCCCGAGTTCAGTGGGAATCTGTGGAGCGTTCCAACAGCACAGAGGCAAGATCCAACGTGAGTGAGCTCTCTGCTCGGGCTGCTAGGCGGGGACTGCAGGACGGCCAGAATGTCTGGGAACGCAGATAATGCTACTGCCACTGCCACGTGAGAGCAAGACGCCGTTTATTCTACACTCGCTTCTGCTTCCAGAGTGAGTGGTCATGCCATTTGGGAAAAAGGAATGCTGGGGCAAGGTAGGGCTCATCAGAGCAGTCCAGGGTGAGGCTGTAGAGGCAGAGGCCTGGGCACAGGCTGCGGGTGGGAGCAGTGTGCACGAGGTAGGGCTCCCGGTGACTGGCTCAGTGGGGGTCAAAGGAGACCCCTGGTTTCTGGCCTGGGTGGCTGGGTGCTGGGTGGAGCGGGTTGACTGTCACCCAGAAGAGAAGTCCTGAGGCTTTGGAGCTGGGGGATGGAGGGAAGACACAGTTTCTGAGTGCTGACCGGTGGCCGTTGGAAAGCGGCTGATGAGTCTGAGGCCCAGCTTTGCTGCTTTGACGGGGCCTGACAGTGCAGACAAGCCTTCGCTCCTGCCTTCGGCCCTGCCTCCCCGAGCTCCAGAAGAAATGGGCTGGGGAGGCTCTGTGACAGTCCTTCGGGTTGGGGCCTGGGGCTATGGGTAATTCTGTCCCCTCTCACAGCCTCTCTGCCCCGAGGGCACCCTCTGCTGCCTTTGCATTTCCAACCTCTGAAGCTCAGGGCACCCTGAGGCCGTTCTCAGTGCCTGCCCCTGCTGGGGCCTTAGGGCAGCCCTGTGAGATGCTTTCCTGAAGGCAGCCCCCAGGAGAAAAGCTTCCTGCTCCCCACACCTCTTCTCTGACAGAAAAAAAGCCCCGAGGGTGTCCAGGTCCCTGGCAAGCCCCAGGGGCGCCCTGGTGTATCATCTTGGGCGGTGGGGCTGAGCACCATCCTTGTTCCTTGGGATGAGTGTTTTCTGGCTTCTGTTGCCTCCCAGCCCCCAGGGGCTCTCGGGCACCCCCCTGCTGGCACCCAACTCCACACACCTGCACCACAGAAGACAGTTTCCCACAGTCACAACCCAAACCACGAGTGTGTGAACATAATCTAATTACAGGAGCCAGAGCAGTTCGGAGAGAGGGGCCACCCTACATGCCCCCCGGGGTGGGGGAAGGAAGGTCACAAGTTCAGCTGAGATTGGGGATACAGGGAGGGAGCAGACTCTTTGGAAAGGCCCAGAACACAGGAAAAGGCCCAGATTGGTGGGGAGTCTGAAAGGAGGAGGCTCTGGGGCTGGCAGGAGACAGAGGGTCCTAGGAACCTGGTGAAGACAGGTGGGTGTCAAGTCAAATGGGAAATAGAGGAATGCAGATCAAAGCAGCCTCTGCGGGGAGTAGGAAATAGAGTATCATGTATTCGCACAGGCTTCGTTTGTGCGCACGCCTACTGTGCCCCAGAGAACGTTCGGTGGACGATGCAGAAAAAGGACACGGTCCTAGTCCCAGAGCAGCTCACAGCTGTGAGGGGCAGAGCCCCAGAAGACAGAGCTCTGACCCAGGCTGGAAGGGTGTGAGGGTGGGGATCCGTGTCCTGGCGGCGGTGGGCCCAGGTGAAACTTCCTTGAGTGAGAAGCAGCACACCTCCGGGACAAGAGCAGCTGTGCACAGGGCCTGCGGGAGGAGATAGCAGGGCTTCCCGGGAGCTGGGGTCAGGTCCTGGCCTGAGATCGGTTTGCATGTGTACATGTGTGCATGTCTATGTGCCCACGGGCACGGAACGACAAGAAATGAGATGAGGCTGCACAAGCAGGTAAGAGTGGCCTTGTCGAGAGCCCCATGTTCTCTGCCACAGAGCTTAGCTCGAGTGCAATGGAGCATGTCTGGATAACGTGGAGTAACTGGGCGAGGCCTATGTTTTGAGGATAGATTGGGGTGCTGCAGGCAGGAGCTGAAAAGCAGCTGGTTGGGAGGCCCACTCAGGAATCCATGCCCGAAGCGATACTGCATACTTCTCTGGGCTCCTCAGCATCGAGCGCCATCTTCCTCTCTACAAAGAGGAGCTCACTAATCATCACAACATTTCTATCCAGTGGACGCTACTCTTAACCCCGTTCTGCAGGCCAGACAGCAGAGGCCCGAGGGTAAAGTAACATTTCCAAGTTCTTGTATTTAAGCAGGAAGGCCAGGACTCCGTCTGGGCCCAGGGTCTGTGCTGAATGGAAAGGCCCTGGCTGCCAGGATGGTGAAGATGGTCCAGACGAGCAAGATGTCGAGGTGAAAAAGTCAGGCTAACCTGGAAGCTTCTTGGGGGTGAAAGGGGTAAGAGAGAAGGAGAAAAGACAGATGAGGATAAGGGAGTCCACTGGCTCAGATATGACCCCCTCGCATTCGAGTGCCTGGGGAACCTGTAATGGGACCTTCTTTGGAAATAGGGCCTTTGCAGATGTAACAAATTAAGATGAGGTCATAGTAGAGCAGAGTGAGCCCTAAGTCCAAAGACCTTATAAGAAGAAGGAAATTTGGACACAGGCACAGAGAGACATGGGGGGGGGGGGCAGGCCATGTGGCCATGGAGGCTGAGATTAATCAGTCTCCAAGGCCAAGGATTTCTGGCAAACATCAGAAGCTGGAAGAGGAAAGGAGGCATCCTTCCCTAGAGCCTCCAGGGGGAGCACGGCCCTGCCGCCGCTGTGATCTCAGACTTCCAGGCTCTGAAACTGTGGAAGAATAAATGTCTGTCATTTTCAGTCACCCAGTTTGTGGCAGTTTGTTCGGGTAGCCTTGGGACACGATATTCTCTTCCCATGTAACAGAAATAGATTCAGAGAAGAGGATGGGAGCATTTCTAACTTGGTCAAGTGACATTCAAAACTTGGGGAAAGGCAGGCCCGGCCCTGGAGGGAGCCTTGAAAGAGGATGTGGAGACGGCCTCAGAGGCTCTCGCAAGCGCAGTTCCGACTGTGCAGCCAGGAAAGGTCTTGATGAGAAGGAGACGGGGAGGAGCCTGACAGATGAAGCGCGCCGATGAGCTCAGATGGGAGAAGGACACATTCAAAGCTGGAGGAAGGGCACAGAACCAAGGGCAAGAACGCGGGAACCATGGAGACAGTCCGCAGCACCCCACATGGGGCTGAGGCTCGTAGAAAAGGCCAAGAGCAAAACAGTGTTCTGGGAGGTGGGGGGAGGAAAAGCAGGGAGTTTTTAAAGTTTTGCTGGAGTCAGAAAGACCTGCTTGGGGTGGGGGCTAAGTTAGCCTTCACAGATAGTACTCAGATGCTATTTGTCATTGATTGTCTCTATAAAGAAAATGGACTGGGAAGCACCATCCCTTTTTTTTTTTTTTTTTTTTAATGGAAAGTGTAGCATTAATATTGGTAAGAGGGCATCGAAACCCAGGATTGAGGTGATAGAATATCTATAAGGGAATGAGATCCCTGTCACAGGAGGCATTCAAGCAGAGGGTAGGGGAACCTCTCATCAGGGATGTTACAGAGGTGGTTCCTCTGATTCTGTAGAGTGGACACAACCTACCATTCATTAGCGGGTCTTCCGACCCAGGGTTCTCCTCCATCACGGTGAAGAGAAACAGAGCGCCCAAGAAGCACTCCTGCTTCGCTTCGGTGAGGATGCAGGAGGAAGGCCGCCTTGGGTCAGAGCCTCAGCTCAGACCGGGTGGGCTCGCCAATCAGAGCCTTGCGATGTGGTGGTTTTCTTGCTGTGAGGGTTTTGTGACCTTAAAAGCAAAAACCTACCTTTTCAGCTTTTTAAAAACTACCAAGCACTGAATGCAACGCCCCATCACCAAATCTCCTGACCTCTCCCCCATTTCATGCCTGCCTACCTGTCTCTGACTTCCCCCTCATCCCTGACCTTGACTGTCTCCCTGTGTGTTCACAGGGCAGGGTGGGGGGCTTGCTGCAGAGGATGGCAGAGCAGCAAGTCCCTCTCCAGGGTGGTGGCAGCAGCGGGAAGAGCAGTCTCCCTTTCTCCTCCTGTCCCTCCCTCCTCTGCCTCTCCTCTTTGTTCTCAGGTCCCTCTCTCTGCCTTTACAGCTGGCAAGATTAGCAGGCTGGGGATGAGCCAGGGCGAGCCCTCGCCTCCTCTGTCGTCTGTCTGTCCATCAAATGGGGAACATTAGCATGATCTCTCAGGCTCCCGAACCCCCTCAGTCCGGGGGGCTCAGATTTCCAAGGTGCCTGGCTCCACTCCCGGTGTGTTGACAGCAGGTGCGGGGAAGAACAGAGCAGTGTGCCCTTGACTGAGGACAAGAGCCTGCGTGATGTTTTCTTTGACCTTGAACATACCCTACATCTGCTTTTCCTCTCAGAAGGCACAGGGCACTGGAACTCGCCACTTTGGCCCTGGCAGCTTGTATGCGGTTTTTGCTTTCGCGAGTCCTCTAGCACAACTAAGTCCCAGTCCCAGTCTGAGCCCCGAGAGACAGGGTGGGTGGGGGCGTGGGGCAAGGGGTGCCGGGGCGAGGCCTGGTGCCGGTGCGTGACCTTGGGTCTCTCAGCACCGTCATTGCCACCTCACTGTGCAGCAGGGGCCAGTCTCACTGCTGGCCTGCCTTACCTGGACTGACAGCCTTTGTCTCCTGCTCTGACTCAAGATCCCTGATGCCTCTTTCACGCTGGAGTGCAGAGCCAGCTCACCTCTCTGGGCCTCGGTGTGGGACGCGAGAGGCCAGGTCAGTCACGTCCCCTCCCACAGTGTTCAGGGACGGGAGCCTCTGACTTGCTCTGTGCTGTGGTCTCTTTTAAGTTCCCTTCCTTTCTTTTTTTTTTCTCTAAAAGCAAGCAACAAACATGTTCTTTATTCTTTTTATACATTTAATGTAGAAGAAGAGAAGCAAACAGGCTGTGGTTACCGTTGCCACCTGAAAATCAATCACTATTACCACGTTGGTGGATATTGTTTTTCCTCTCTCCCCCCAGACGCTGAGGACTCATCAGCGACAAGTCAGGCAGGGTTCCTACCCCTCAGGCGTCTCCGTGTCAGTGGGAAAGACTGCACGTGATCTACACAACTACTGGCAAACAGGATGGCTCCCTCTGCGTGCTCCTGTGCCCCTGTCTCCGTCTCTATTGCCATTGATTTCCTCCCCAAGAACCCTTCGTTTCCTGTTGCACACGCACACTGTGGCAGAAGAAGGCTTTGTACGCAACTCAGAGGTGCTGGGCACGGTTTGGGGGTGGGTGGAGAAGACAGCCCCCCCGCTGTCAGAGGCAGGGTCCTTGTCCAGAGTACTCAAGGCTGCTTGTGCCCCGTCCCTTGTATCAGAAAACCACACCCTGCTGTGTGAGAGGATGCGCCCTCTGGGCCCGGAGAAAGGTCTGGTGACAGGGGTTGGCCCACACAGCAATGGCCCAGCCAGGTGCCAGGACCCAATTTGCTGTAGCCACAGTGCCCAGGGCCTCCCACTGGCCTTTCTTGCATCTCAAGTGATGTGAAAGAAGGTGGGGGGTGATGAGATGGTGAAGAAAGAAGGGAAAGTGAGAGGGGAGGAATAGGAGGGGAAGAGAACCAGCCTTGTTTCCATAGCAACCACACATGTGAGCCAGCTGCTGTTGCCATAGAAACAAGGAGAGCCTGCTCTGAGGCTGCACTGTCTCAGGGGAGACACAATTTAAAAAAAATAAAAATACCCTTTGATAAAAATAAAGAAAAAATAATGAAAGCCACCCTCTCTGGGATTCAGGACACTGCTGAGTGAGGTGACAAAAGAGAGAAGGGGGCCAGGCTGGTGGCCAAGCGCTTCTGCCTGCTGCAGAGAAGTGCCGAGTCAGTGTTTCAGAGCCCAGGGCTCCCAGATCACCCCCACTCGGTGGACGAGGGAGAGAGCTCACTCAGGGTCCCAGGACAGGCAGAAGCCGCTCCCGGAAACCCAGGGGCTCTCTGGAGAAGGGACGGGTCCTATGGGGTGGCTGAGTGCAGCCCATGAGGGTCCTCATGAGCCAGTGCATGGTGATGGGGAAGGAAGGGAGAGACAAATGGCCAAATTCAAGCCCCTTCAGCTGAATGAGGACTGTAGCGGGTACCTTTCCTCTTTCTTCCTCTCCTTTCACTGCCCCCCTCCCCCACTGAGCTCAGCTTCCCAGGTTTTGGCTGTCTCTCAAGGGACCAAGCCTAGATAAGTCCCGGCCAGCAGAGGTGGAGAGAAACTGTCACCAGCACCCATGAGGCAGCCTCCCAGTCTAAAGACAGGAGAGGGGAAAGGGTGTAAATACCCAAAGGAAGCCGTGCCATCTTTGCCAGCAAAAGCCTCACTGGCCTCACACATCAGCATGGTGGAGGTGGGACAGCAAGGCACATTCACAGGATGCTTGGCTGGAGACTAAGTACTTGACCAGGAGATGCTCTTGGTAGGGTCAAGTCCAGGGGAAATTGATCAAGACACTGTTCATACAGGAAGGTAAAGGCTTAAAATAACCAGGGCTTTAACCCAGGGTTTCTGAACTGCAGGGTTCAAAGCAGCATAGCTGGGCCCCTGGCCAGAGACGGGAGGCAAAGGGTGGCCTCTAAGTGCCCTCCCATTTCCCCGGAGCATCTCTGCTTTTACTGCTTTTGTGCGTTACTTCTCTCAGAAAGCACTTTCCCCAA
The DNA here is from genome assembly GCA_004027475.1 of Anoura caudifer. Classification (NCBI taxonomy): domain Eukaryota; kingdom Metazoa; phylum Chordata; class Mammalia; order Chiroptera; family Phyllostomidae; genus Anoura; species Anoura caudifer. Next base: position 50,627 of record PVKU01001670.1, on the reverse strand, counting down.
TGTCATCTCATTTGCTTCTCTCTGGCAACACTGAGAAACAGTGTAAAGATGAGGACACAGTCTCGGGGAGGTCAAGCCCCTTGCCCAAGGTCACACAGCTGGAAGCAGCCCAGCAAAAATTCGAACTTTGGCTCCAGAACCGAGGCCAACCCGTTGCACAGAAAGGCAGATGAGATGCTGCCTCAGTGCCCATGGCAGTGGCAGAGAACCCTGCAGCTCAGGAACACATATTGGGAAAGTGATCCTGCTGCTTTTGTCCTGGAGGCCCATCTCCTCTTCTCTTGGGGAATTTGTGGGGCCTCAGCCAAAGGCCCTGGAGGTGAGGGCGAATGGCAAGAGGGATGACGGGAGGCTGGGAGGATGGGACTCTGCCCTCACCTTCCAGGAGTACCTTGGACCTCCCATCAGCTGCCCTTCACTTCTCCCCTCCTTTAGCTTCTAAGGCAGAGACCACGTGGGTGAGTTGCCATGGAAACTGCGGAGTTCTATTTGAAAGCAAGGCAGGGTGTAATCTGAGCTGGCTGGGGGAGGGGTGCAGGGGCTGGGTCTCAGAGGTGGGGCAAGTACACCTGTTTGGCACAGGACCTCCTAGCTCACCTCTTCCTGCCAGAAACCATCTTTTAAAAGAGTCTCACTACCCTTCTTTCCCAGAAATGACGCCTCCCTGGTCCCAGGGCCATTGCCCTCTTTCCCAGAACACATCTGAAATCTCAGACGGTAGCCACACAGGCCCTGTCCTGATTCCCCAAAGAAGGGGTGGTTATCCCTGTTATGCAACACAGGGCAGCGAAAACCCAAGAGGTCATCTGTGCCACACCAGGGGTAGGATGGAACCTTGGGAGTTATCAGGGTTGCGGGCTGTGTGTGGGGGAGGGCAGGGGCAGCTGTGGGACATGGTGTTCCAGAGATGGGAGCCTGGACCCCACCTGCCTTCTCCCCACTACTCAGGCAGGGCCCAGCACTGACACAGGAAATGGGAAGGCTGAGTCTGTCCCGAGGGTAAGAGGTGGGTTGCATTGGCCTCGATTAGAATTTCCCCACAGTTACACTGAGGTCCTCACTGTCCCCTGCTCAGGCTTGGTGTAGGTGGCAGTCACTCTTGCTGTGTCCCCCAGTCTTGCCCCAGCTAATGGCAGAACAGTTATGAATTTTGCTTCTCCACTTAGCTATATGACTTGGAGCAAATCGATTAGCCTTGCTGAGCCTCAGCTGCTTCTTCCATGAAAAAAGAATAAGAAAATAACTGCTTCGAATCATGGAGAGAGCATTTTGATGGGTGCCAGATGGGAGGGGCGTGTGGAGGAATGGGTGCAAGGTGAAGGGATTAAGAAGTACAAATAGGTAGTCACAGAATAGCCGTGGGCATGTAAAGTACAGCACAGGAAATGGAGTAGCCAAAGAACTTATACACATGACCCACATCCTCCACAGATGTGAAGGATGGTGTGGGGATGGCCTGGGGGAGTGGGGGGTGCCGGGTGGAGGGGGGCAAAGCCAGAAAAATTGGGACAACTGTAATAGCATAATCAATAAAATATAATTAAAAGTAAATAAAAAACTAAGTGTTAAACTGTGAAAAAAGAAAATAACTGTCTCATACGGTTGCCGTAGGATTAAAGGAGGCAAGTATTCAAAGTGTTTAGCACAGAGCCCAGTGTCAACAGAAACAGGAGTGTGATTAGTATTATTATTCCCCCACCCCCACCCCCGTAAGCCCCTTCTTCTCCACAAAACCTTCCTTTCTCTGGAAGAGAGGAACGCGTGCGCTGAGGAGCCAGCACGGAGCGCACGCGACACCTTCCTGTGCGTTTTCTCCTTGCCTTCTGGAAACAGCCCTGCGAGGGCGGCGCCCCTCTTCTCAGCTCCAGCCCACAGGGATGGGCGCTGAGGTGCAGCGAGTGTCTTGCTCCAGGTCACTGGCAAGTAAATAAAAAGCAGGGTCGAGAGGCAAGCCCAGCCGGTGTGGTTTCAAAGCCCTGTGCTTTTCCTGCCACAGTGTGTGCCTCATACACGGACGACCCTCCCCCTGCCATGTTCCTCCCAGTTTAAAGCAGCTCCTTATTGCCTCTGCTTCCTTTCTTGCCTCCCCACTGGACTCCCTCTGCGCCAAGGCAGAGACTGAGGAGACCAGCAGAACCAGGGAGGGGGGACTCAGTCCCAGCTCCACGGGAGCTTTTATGCAGCAGGGAGTTGGCAGTCAGACAGGGTGTTTGTAGGAAGCAGGTGACCTGGCACAGGAATCCCCAGGTAGGGAGAGGGTTTCGGGGGCTGGTGGGGGTTCTCTGGATACTGAAACAAATTCTCCCCAATGCACTCTCATTTTCTGCTTAGCTCTGAGCTTGGTCTCTGGATCCTAACCTCCCAGACCAGGGCTGGTGAGACCTGGATGGATGACCTTGACCTAACTTGTCTGATGACCTTGATGACCTTGGTCTGTTTGGGGACTGGAAGTGTCTCTAGTAGGGGAAGCGGGGACAGAGAAGGCCGGGGAGAAGAGAGAGAAAGGAGAAACAGGAGGGAAGAAGGAGGAGGGATGGAACTGGAGAAGGGGAGGGAAAGAATCTGCTGGAGGAGGGGGTGGAGGGAAGGATGAGGAGCGGAGCTGGGGGAGGGAAAGATTGCGAAGTGTGATTCTGAGCTCTGAGGAAGAAGAAAGGATGAGAAAGCAAGAAATCGGCTTCAAGGGAAGGATGAAAGGGGGAGGGAACTGAAACTGGTGGGAGAATGAGAGAAAGGAGAAGGGGAGAGAGTGAATGAGGGGGAGAGCGCGCGCGCGGGGGAAGGCCATGGAAGGATGGGGAGAGACCAGAGCAGAGAGAAAGAGGAACAAAGGCAGAGACCCAGCAGCTGCTGAGTCCTCCCTGCTGCCAAGTGAAGGCCTCGGAGGGCCGAGCTGCTGAATGAACTGGGAGCCAGCCATGACTCAGACTCAGGTCGCTCCTGCCTGCCTTCCTGGCTCATGAGGTGGCTCCACAAGGGAGGGGACTCCGTCCTCCACCATCCACCCCTTTTCTGGTTGGCATCTTCCCTGAAGCTCCAAGATACCTCCCCCCTAGGTCCTTGTGGCTGGTGCCTGCCTGCAGAATTCTCCCAGGTGCACTGTCTTCCAGACAGACCTTCTAGAACCTTCCAAAGGGGCAGAGACCAGTAGGTATGTGCGTTGTGGGGCAGGTAGCAGATACACATGTAGCCCAAGGAACTCCCCCTCCTCTCACTGCCTCGGGCTCCACCCTAAGAACCAAAATGTATCCAAAGCTTAGCAGGAGCTAAAGAGGGGACATGTTTCTCATTCCATCCTCACAGCAACCCTAAGAGGTTTGCACAACAGTTTCCATTTTTCTAGAAGGGGAAGGAGAGCTAAGGCTCTTTGTGCTGCTCACATAGCTAATAGGAGGGACTGGACATCTTACTGGTGGGAACAGAGGTCTTGGCCCTCCTGGGGTTTAAGCCCTGGGCAGGGGCAGAGGCTGGAGGGTACAGGGGCAGGGGCTGGCAGCTCTGAGGCGCTGTGGAGAGCTAATGAACTGTGATGGTTTGTGCAGGCCTCAGGGGTCTGTGCCTCAATTTGCCCATCCCACATCACTGTTGCTGTAGAAATGTGCCTGAGGGGGAGGTGACAGTGGAGCCAGGACACAAAGTCCCTGAGGGTCCCTTTGAGGCTGGTGTCCACTTGGATGGAGGAAGATCTGGGCACATGGGAAGACACTGGTGTAAATAGTGTTCCCCTTGCACCAGCCCCAGCAGCATCTCCAGGGAAGGCCCAATGGGGGTAATACCACCCTGCTTCCACCGGGCTTCCGAGACCCTTTCCCTAGAGCACTTTCACATATGGGCACACTCACACACACCATTCTCATCTGCACAGCCACAGTCCACAGCACGTTCTCCTGGCTTTACTTTAGACGGCCGGTGGAGGCCGAGGTCACACCACCAGCAGCAGGGAGAGCAGAATCGGCCTGGATACGGGGGCAGTGAGGTCAAGGTCTGCCCTTGGGCACCTTGTAGGCTCTCAGGAAAATAGCAGGCACTCAGCACCCACTCTGCACCAAGGCTGCAGCCCATCTCCCACCCTCACAACACCCAGGGGTCATCCTGAAGACCCTGAGGATGCCACTGCTCCCTTGGCACCGCCCAGCAGCCTCTCTGCCCCCCTGTCCAGTCTGAGTAAGGAGCTGTGCCTTGTTCCCTCCCCACTCCAGGGCCCTGGTAGATTCCCTGTCACCTTCAATCGGGGTCCATGTTAGATCAAGGGTTTGGAACAGGGCTTCCCCTCCTCCCCTACCACCCCCAGATGGCAGCTCCCCTTCTCTAGGGACCAGGGATGCAGCAGCTCCAATAGCCTGCAGTTGCCATGACAACGGCTGTGCTTGGGTTTCCGAGGTGGGAGGGGGTGCATGTCAGGGAGTGGGTGTGTGCATGTATGTTTCCGTTTTCAGCCCCAAGGGAAGGGGACTCGGAATGGGATCCCACCTTCCTCGGATGGGGCCAGCCCCTGCCTCCAGCTTGGTCCCAGCTATCTCTGCTGCAGCCCCGCAGCAAGATAGACAGGGACACTGGACTGCAGAAAGATGCCCCAGATGGAAAACTGGAGGGGGAGGGTGGAGACCGGCATCCACACTGCTGTCAAAGGAAGAAGGCCGGATGTGTGCTGGGAGCTGTAGGAAGCAGGGAGCCAGGGCAGTGAGCGGGCCGTAGTGAAGGATCCAGAGCCCAGGAAGGGGAGACCCAGGAAAGGGTGGGCCCCTTATTTCCGCCATCCTGCAATGTCTGGGGGGGGAGGGCGGGGACAGCCTCCCGCTGTGCTTCCCCAGCAGAGAGAAGGCCCCTCTGCTCTTCCAACATGATCTGTAATTTCCGGCAGACATTTGAGGTCCCTGACATCTGCATAATGTGGGCCAGTCTCTTAGCAACGGGGAACAGCTGTCTGGCATTTCCAAGATTAAACTGTAACTATACACGGTCCTTGCCAGGGGGAGGGGGAGGGGGAGGGGATAAACACTGCCTCCTGGCATTTTCAAATTCATTTAGCTTTTATTCATTTCCTGCCTCCAGTAAAGAGGCCAGGGATTCAGCCCGGGCCAGGCTGCTGCTGAGGTTGCGTGTGGCTCCTCACCCAGATCTGTGTGCTTGCGGGAGGGGAGAGGAGAGGGGTCAGCACCACCCTTTTTTTCCCTGTATTTATTGTTTGTAGGTGCCCCTAGTGCATGACCCTGGCACACAGGGCAGGTACAGGTGCCACCAAGGAAGAAAGGTCGTGCGGCCCATCAGTTAAAGCTCCCGAGGTGGCTCCAACCCAGTTTAATTTCATCTAGCTCCATGGCTAATAGTTGTGTGACCTTGGGCCAAATCCCTTTACCTGTCTACACTTCCATCTCCCCCATCTACAAAAGGAGAAAGCTCTCCCACCTCTGTGGGTTCCTGGGAAGAACAAATGAACACACACTAAGGCAATAGAATCATGGTTCTTCGTAGTTGCGTCCCTCTGTTCCTCTGGCTGCCCCCTGCCCCATCCTCTGTGTTAGCAGCCTCTGGCTCTGCTACTGGGCCACAGAATCACAGCCTGTTTCCCTGGGAGCTCCAGGCAATGACACTTTTGCCCCATAGGACTTAAGCAGAGTTCGGCAGTCCCCAGCAGGGTCCCTTCTGCTACCTGGCTGGCGGTGTCCTGCTCCCCTGGCCTGCTGGGGCCTGGGCAGCTCCCGTGTCCCCAACCCTCTGCTGCCAGCTTCTGCCATTTGGCTGCAGCTCCTGAACTGGTTAATGCGGTGTTTTGGTTTTGCAGCGAGAAGGAAAAATGAAAGGGAGGGTGGTGTGGGGTGGGACGGGACCGGGCGAGGGAGAGGGAGGAGGAGGGGAAAACCCTTTAGCCTCCTGTACTGGCCAGTTCCAGGAATGTGTTCTGGGACATTGGTGCCAAGGCAGTGACCCAGGCGAGGCGGCCAGGCTGGGAGGAGGGAGAGGCCGGGACGAGAGCTCTCCTCCTCCCGTGGCTGCCTCTGCTGACTCATCTCGGCTCCAGCTGGCAGAAGCCTCTTCTGGGGATGGCTGTTGCTAAGATTCCTCAGAGATGACTGATGGTGGCTCCTTGAGCTTGCTGAAAACATGTTTGTAGACGGCACGCAAACATACACACTCCTGCGGGCTCGCACGCCTAGCCCGGTGCCTACACACGCGTGCTTGTGTGGGTGCACAAGGAGCAACAGAACATGCATCCTGTTCCCATCGCTTGACGTGACACTTAGTCTCAGTGAACTAATGCGTACACCCGTGTGAGGACCAGCATCGCCCCCACAGCAGGGCACAGACGCGTCAGGTGCACGGGCGAGCAACTCGGCAGAGGGAAACACCAGTGTCTGGGCCTGCTTCAGTCTGAAGGAGTCTGCAGGCTGCCCCGAAGCGTTCTTGGCCTCTCCCTCCCCTTCTCCCTCAGTTTCTCCATTTCCTTTAGGTTTCTCTGTTGCCTTCATTTGGCTGTCATGATCTAACCTTCCCTTCCCCTTTGGGCTGCCAGGGTTTTTAAGTTTGTTTATTTATTGATTGATTGAGAGAGAAGGGAAGGGAGGGAGAAGGAGGGAGAGGAACATCGATGCATGACAGAGACTTCAATTGGTTGTCTTCATATGCACCCTGACCAAGGACCGAACTTGCAATCCAGGCAGCTGCTCTGACCAGGGGGAATCCAACCAGCAAGGTTTTGGTTTGCAGGACAACGCTCACCCGAGCCATGCCGGCCAGGGCTGGCCAGCTTTTTGATGTCTGCTGTTGCAGACGCTCAGCTGGGAGCTAGAATCCTCTCGAACTGGATTCCTGGCCTGGACCCAATGCCCCCAAGGGGCAGAGGAGCTCTTCGGGAGCCTCAGTGTCTCTGTTTTCCATGGAGAGAGGGGGCTGCTGTGAGGACTTACGGATGGAAAGTGCTGGGCTTGTCTCTGGGCTCTGCTGCTGCCAGGACTCTGGAAATGCCTGTTCCTGCTCTGTGAGTGGCGGCTGGGGCAGGGCTTTGGCTGGGGTGAGCCTGAGTGCTCTGTGCACAGCAGAGAACCCTGGACTCCAGCCTCTGGGGCCCAGTTGCCAGTGCCGTGTGTGACCTTGGTCACATTGAGCTCTTGCTGCCTTGGTTTCCCCACCTGCTGGGCTGAAATTGGACTCTTTGCTGAGTCTGCCAGGGTTTTTAACGCGACAGGGCTTGGCAGGCGCTTGGGCACCAGACAAGGTTGTTTGTCACGGGTTCTCAAAGGGGCGGAGGGACAGGCAGCCTGTGCCAGCGCAGCACCCACACTCCTCCTCTTACCAGCTCTTCCAGCTCAGGTTCAAGTGTGGCTGCTTAAAGGGACCCATCTCGGGCCTATCCCAGGAGTGCTCAGGCCGTGATTCAGCGGTGGTTGTTAAGGAAAGTCTGGTACCTGGCCTCGAGGGAGAGGCCACTGTGGCCAGCCTGGATTCAGCAAGCTCAGCAAGGCTCGCACCAGACAGAAGAAAAATACCCGTCTGTGCTCAGGGCTTTCATTCCTAAAATAAAGAGGGCCGGCTCCCTGCTGGTTTTGACGTGCAACTGATGCATGCGGACTGGGGGTGGGAATTAAGAGAGTAAAGCAAATGAGGGAAGTAAAAACGAGCTGCACAAACAAAAAACCCTTTGTGCGAAGTCAACAGCCCCCCCACCCCCCTGTAGGCTCTGGGTGTCAGGAGCTCTCTACAGGATGTGCATTCTGCATAGCCCCTCACGGATGAACAGTCCGAGGGCAGGAGAACGTCCCATACTGCATTCTGAGCACACCGGCCGCCACGCTCAGGGCCCACCAGTCTGTTGCACGTGCACCCTGCCCACCACCCAAGCTCCCCACTCCAGCCATAGCACAAAGCTGGCGCCAAACAACTTGCTGGCTGTCCTATTTCTACCAGGAGGTGGCCAGAGCTTCTATATGACTTACCTGCTGGTCAGGCTTGGGAATGACAAGGTAAATCAGTAAAACGCCTGTGAGCTGGAAGCCCAGAGGGGTGCACTCCAGGCCTTCGCAGCCCTGTCTAGCCCAGGTGGGCAGGCTGGAATGCTGCTGGCCAGGAAGCCAGCAGAAAATAATCATAGTGATGCATCTTGATCCCGCTTTTCCTGCATGCCAGGGAGCTTTCTTCATTTGTCTCCTGTATCCATCCATCTTGTCCTCACAGTGGCCCCTGGGCGAGGCAGCGTCCTCATGCTCATTTTCCAGATGTGGAAACAGGCCCAGCGATGTTAAGGAGTATCTAGTAAGTAAATAGGGCCAGGGTTCCAGCCATAGACATTGGTTTCCAGAATCCAGCCCTTACCGCATCCCTTCATTGTCTGCAGCTGATTGCCGGGCTCTAGTCTGCACAGCTGACATGGGGTCTCCACCTTCCCCTCTGTTGCCGTGGGCCTGTGCTCTGATATTCCACTTCCAACGCCCCTTCCGCCTCTGACCCCCGGGAGCTCCCACGCCAGCCAAGACCAGCCCCATGGCCACTGTCATCAGCCTGTTCACTGCTGAGTGACCCAAGGCACAGGATTCCACCCCATGGACCTTCTCCCCTTCTGCAAAGCATGAGGTCTAGGGGACCGCTGGATTCCTTTGGTGCTGGGATTGCAACAATTCTGAGGAAGTGCTTTCTCCCAGGGCTCCCAAGCACAAGCTTGCAGATGCTACTGACATACCTACTCATGCACACACATGCATGCACACAGACACACATGCATGTGCACAGAGACACACACACATGTGCTCACAGGCACACACATGTGGGCACAACATCTTGAACAGGTTCCGGACACTCTGTGGAAATCAGGCAGAGCTTCCAGTAGTCTCACAGGTTTGTTTCATGTTAGGAAAGATCGGGAGGCAGCTACGAGCGAACATTTGATAGTAAAGGTCTCCGTACTTGTACAGTTGTCGATGGGCTTTCACAGCCAGCATTGTGTGCAACACACACACACGTGTTGTTGCTCATAAGCCTGTCTTCCCTCCCCCACCTCTGAGCACAGGACAGTTTCCAGTGGTCCCTGTATTGCCTGACACAGCGCAGCCTCCAGTCAGCCTCCGTTTGTGCTTGTGCATTGATGGGTAAAAGGAAAGACAGTGTAAAAGGTTTTACGCTGAGACATTTCGTTGGATGCAGCCGCCATCCCCGAGGTACCTGCAGGGGCCATCGCCCAGACCAGACGCCACAATGTTCTGTCTCACTGTCTCAGCCAGCTCCTCACTTAGCTGTCCCACCCTGCCTCCCAATACCCTGCTTTTCTTGGGTCCCCGCCAATGCCCTGCCTTCTTTTCCCATCTCACTCGCAGGGCCTTGCGCGCCTCACTGACCCACTGCTTTCCCTCCTTGATGTTTCCTTCCAGTGAACTGCTTCGATGGAGGCCTCTGAGTGGCTGTTGGAGACGGGGTGCCTTGGAGCTGGGGGCCTGGGTCCTAGGACTGGGGACACCCCTTCCTCATCTGGACCTTCCTTCCTCTGAGGTCCAACCAGAAGTGCCAGAACTACACCTGGACCTCAGGGTACTCAGGTGAGATGGGGCCTGAGGAGAGCAAAATGTTCCAAGTCCTTCCACCACCATGTCCACGGTTTCCTACGTGTGGAGCTTCAGGGTTCAAAGGCTAGAAGAGGTGAGGACAAAAAATGTGCTTCCCCCAGTCTACCTCCCTGGGCCCAAGGAGGATGGGAGGGGCTGCTGGTTTCTGGAGGACATGCCTTCAGCCCTTGGGTTAGGCTGGAAATAACCAGTTGGAGCCTCCCAGCCCTGCCTGCCTGCCTTTGGACCATCCTGCCTGGAGGTGAGGGCTGGGGGGCTCTGCTCTCTGGAGCAGATGAGAGGCAAAGAGTTTCCCCAGTCACTGTGTAGCACCCTCCTACACAGCCGGCGGCTGACCCTTTTGTGGGGCAGGCGCTCCGGATGGTCCCAGGCAGAGCCCCAGGGAGCTGAGCTGAGCTCCTGGATGGGGTGTGCTGAGGGTGGAGGGAGCCTCCAGTGCCACCCAGTGGCTTTCTGGGATGAGAAGGCGTGCCTCTGCAGATAGGCTGGGAGCTGTTCCTCCTCCTCATACTCATCTCATTTCAGCCCACGGATAGAGACCCCTGTCCCCAGGCCTGCAGACCGTGATATATGCCTTCCCAAGGGTTCTCCTGCTGGCCTGGAGGCTGGGGCACAGGACCCCTGCTCTGCTCTACCTGGAGTCCTGCCTTTGCTTTCCAGGGGAGTGCCAGTGCCAGAGAGAGCCTCCTGCCATCACCTTTCATCCCGCTGGTGACACAACGACACCTGGTGGGTCTTGGGCGCCATCACAAGGAGACCCCAGAGGCCCCTCGTAGGCTGAGCCCTGGTCCCAGCATTCTGCAGGACATCTGAGGGGGAGGGGTCGCCGCAAGCTACTGGGCTGCTGTCTCAGTCCATTCCCTCAGGGGCTAAAACCCACCATTCTGCCCACTTCCCCCCTGCCCCACCCGAGCCAGAGTCCCGGACCCTGGGGACCACTGGGGACCACAAGGGACGGGAGGTTACTTTTGGAAAGATTCAATTCCCGTCACACAGGGACTTTTGGAGGCTTGGCCAGGTTGGGATGTCATGGCATTTGGCCACTAGGGTTGGATGAACCTTCCAGAAAGGTCTGGGAGCGACTGGGCTTGGGGTGAACCCTCAACTCCAACATCGGAGGTTGGGGTTGATGTTTGGGCCCAAGGGAGATTCTGCTGCCCTCCTCAGGGCTGAGCTGGAATCCCTGCCATACCCTGACCCGGATTGCACACGGAGGAGGACCCCCGGGGTGGACTCGTTCCGCACGATTCTGCTCACACCACCCACACTGGGGGCCTGTGCCAACATGTTTTTAGAACCACAGAACGAATGGGATTGGTTTGAGCAGCTTTGTCATCCACTTCTTATTTTCATGATGTGACTCAGGCCAGGTCACACAGCTCCTGAAGGGAACGCGGAGGGCCATGGTGACAGGCCACTTGCTCTGGACTGTGAGAGCTGGGGAACCCGAGTTCATTCCACAGCACAGCCCCGGCAGGTGTCTCAGTGCCAGGCTGCAAGGCCATGGCTTTGATTCGTGCTGATTCTCACACGCGAGCCTGGGCAGTCTTTTCCTTCCCTCTTTTTCCGTTTCTCAGAGTTGAGGAGTGCTGGATTTGGAATTCAGTTTTACAGTGTTGCCGTGTGACTCTGGCTCCTCCCTTACTCTCCCTGTGCCTCAGTTGGCTCATCTGTACAATGGTTACACTGCTCTCTACTTCACAGGGTTGTTAGGAGGACTCAGTGAGCTAAGGCAGGGGAAGTGCTTAGAACAGTGTCCAGCAGGTGTGAAGCACCCAGAACTCTGGGCTGGCCATGATTCTCCCACCCCCGCAGAAGGGAGCACGTGGGCCTTCCTGGGGGGCGGCGGGCAGTGGGACTTGGTCAGCTCGGGCTATCATAACACAGTGCCACAGACTGGGAGGCTGAAACAACAGACATTTATTTTCTCACAATCCTGAAGGCTGCAAGTTCGAGATCAGGGTGCCGGCAGGGGCAGGCTCTGGTGAGAACAGTGCCTCCCTCTGGGTGCAGACAGCTGCCTTCTGCTGTGTGCTCACATGGCCTTTCCAGGGGCCTGTGCCTGGAGAAATCTCTCTCCTCTCCTCCTCTGATAAGGACACCAAGCCTGTTGGATTAGGACCCCACACTTTTTAACCTTATTTGACTTCATTTAACCTTAACTGCCTCCTGAAGGCTCTATCTCCAAATACGCATTGGGGTTTAGGGCTTCGCATGTGAATTTCGGGAGAACACAACTCAGCCCACAGTGAAGTAGAACACTACTCCAAGAGCCCACATACGTGGGCATGCGGGGGCTGGCTTCCCACTCAGCAGCTTGAGGCAGTGGGAAGGACAATGCAACTTGCCAGGCTTCAGCCTGGCCTGGTGGGCTATTCTTAGCCGCAGGTCCCTTTGATCCCAGTGCCAGGGGATGCTGACCTCCCACAATGAGGGCAAGTGTCGAGAGCACAGCCCATGCCGATGCACGTTACATCTGGAGAATCCCTGCTTCCCACCTCTGGGGAGAGTTTTCTGTGGGCTATGCATGACAGATCCCACCTGCCTGTTTCTTGGGGCACTATGTGGCTGGGGGCAAGGACATCATTTTTCAAGACTGCTATCAAATTTGAGCTTAAAAAATGCGCATGGTGGCACTGGACCATAGGTTAGATTAGGAGAGTGCCATGCCACAGGCTGAGGCTAAGAGACTGTCAAAGCCCATGGCAGGAGAGATGTGCCACAGTTTTGGGGTTTGCTGGCTCAAGTTGGAGGCATAAACTGTCAGATTCTACCCCACCATGGGTTCAACACCCTTCTCATAGCCCTCCTGCTGTTCCAGTTGTAAGTTAAAGAAACCCAAACCAAACATGCTTAAACAAAAAGGAAATCGTTAATGCACCATATATCACCTGCAGGCGCAGTTTGATCCAGGGGATTAAACAATACCATCAGGGCTTTATCTCCCTCTTGTCCCGCTCTGTATACTGGCTTTATTCTGTAGATGATCTTTCTTCCTGTGTGAGGAAGATGACAGCTGGTAGCTTTAGACTCATATCTTTCCAGACTAAATAAGTCCCTGGAAATATCGTTTCTGTCTTTCCTACCTTTGGGTCTCAGGGAAGAGGCTTACCTAGCATGCTGGGGACCAAGTCCATTAATGAAGCCATCAGCACAAGGATCCTCTGACTGGGAGGCTTGGACCCCACCCCTGCATTCTTGGAAGGGGCTAGGGCACCATGACTGCCAGCTGCATCAGGACCACCTGGAGAGGGAGAGAAGCTCTGCAGGGAATCTAGAGGCAGGGGGAGGGGAAGTGAGTTGGGGGTGCAAAGCCATGGCTGCCACCCTCTCCTCAAAGGCGCTTGCCCAGGAGAACTTTCGTCTTCAAATCCAAATGTCAGTTCAGGAATGTTAAAATTTATCAAGTCCACTCAACTCACTTGACAAACGAGAGAGCTGAGGCCAAGGTAAGTGCTTTGCTCAAAGTCATCTTCTGTTCCCCTGCAGAGGCATGACATCATTTCTGGCTCCGTCTCTAATTATTCCAGTCAAGAGCCAAGTGCAGTGGCCAAAGGGCTGTCTGAGAATCCCCTCCTCCGCCAGAGGAGCTCAGCGGAGAGCCAGGAGGTGAGGAGGGTATTGGAGGAGTCTCCTTGCTGATCAGCCCGAGACATTTGTCTCCTGGCTCTCCCCCTTCTCCTCTCCCCCTTCTCCGGGTTGTAGGCCAGGAGCCCCTCCTCCCCCAGCCCTCTATGCCTGCTGAGGCCAAGGAGACTGCAATGGCTGTCAGGCCCTGAGAAGGTGTGGCTGGGAGACTGGCTAAGAACGTGGGGAGAGTACACAATGGTGAGGTAGACCTCACGTGTGTCCGTGTGATTCATGTGAGCGTCTGAAAGTCATGCTAACTTCCTGGCAGGGTGTGGGGTGGGCTGGGAATAGACTGGTCTCCTCTGGTCAATGTGGAACCCTCAACCACAGTCATCTCAGGGGATGACTTCCTCAGGGGTCCTCGCCCAGGTCAGGATGTGAAGTCAGGAGAGGGAGCAGGAAGGGAGGCAGCTTCTCCCTCCTTCTTGCCGCATGACATCAGCTTTTCTCCTTGTCCTGTGCACTTGGCCACTGGCCCCACTTTCATGTGCCCTTGTGTGACCACCTGCTTCCTGCTCTGCCCATGTCATTCAGGTCCCTGTCCCTTAGAACCCATCCCACTTTTCTCTAGCTCTACCCTCGGCTCCAGACCTGGTTCAGGTTGTGCCTTCACTAGAATTCTGCCACATTACTCTATCTCAGTGATTGTCTACTTCCATATTGTCCTTCAGGGGACATTTAACCATGGCTGAGGCATTCGGAATGTAGCAAATAGGAATGCTACTAGCATCTCATGGGCGAGGATTATTGGCAGGTATGCTGCTAACCGTCGGACACTGCATAGGACAGCCCCGTGACAAGGGGTTGTCTAGGCGCTAATATGCGTAAGCCTGAGGCTGAGAGGCACTGCAGGTTCGAGTGCCTGGGGCAGTGCTCCTCAGCTCTGACCCAACCCCCCAGCCTGAGCCTCCTTCCCAAAGGAAGCCAGTTTGCCTGGGGTTCAAATCCCAGCTCCCCTGCTCATTAGCTGTGTGACATTAGGCAAGTATCTCAACCTGTCTGGGCTTCTGTTTCTCATCTGTAAGATGAGTCTAGTAAGAGTACCTACGTCATAGTGTTGTGAAGATTAGACGCCTATATATATCAAGAGTTTAGAATGGTGCCTGGCTTGGAGAAAGCACTCACTACGTGCCAGCTCTTATTCTTCTGATCGGGGGGTTCTCAGGATGGACTCTGCCCTGGGTGGGAGTTGGAAATGTGTGTGTGTGCGAGCGCCTTCAGTGGTGGAGGAGTCCTGCCTGAGCATTTGCACATTGAGATACATGTTGTCTTATTAGAAACTATTTTTTTTCTTTATAACACAGTCAGGATATTAGGTTGAATAAAAAATATTATATAAATAGGTAGGTTTTATGAGGGACAAATTTACTTTCAGGTTGTTCGATTATTACAAAACATTTAAAAATAAGTTCTAAAGCAGTGTTGGGTTACCCCCTGCTGGTTGGAGCCCCTGGCCCTGCTGGTTCAGGCCCCGAAGAGTGGAACCCAATCAAGTGTTCATGCGGAGCTGGGCGGGGGCCACCCACAGCCGGGCCGGGACACAGCCTCACCTGCCTGATGCTGGATCTCCAAGAGTCTGATGTGTTGTGAGGAAGGAAGTTGCTCCCACCCCACCCTCCAGCCTGCTGGGTTCCAGGGTCCTGCATTTCAGAGGTGGGCCTCGAGGCCGGCCCCTCCCTCATCGAAACACAGCCTGGTCTCTTTCTGTCAGTTCTTCTTTGCTACAAAGTGATCATCATAGGAAAAAGCGGACAAGCCACAGAGGAGAAAGCACACCTACTTCTGTTATCCGGAGAAAGTCGCTGCTAATATTTTGGGCTTTTTTTTTCTTGGAAATCATACCTCTGTATTTTATTTCATTTTTTAACAAACCCATTTGCACATGCAGTTTTGTAACCTACACCTCCCGCCCCCCTGCCAATTATGTCTTGAACATCTTTTCAGGTCAATAAATGTTCTTCTACCAAGCAACGTCAAAGGCAGCCCAGCGTTCCATAAATAAACCATGATTTGTTTAACCAGTCTATTGATTGCTGGACATTTTGTGCTCATTCTTCACCTTGTTTGATGCCAACTCTCTACTTAGTAGCTGTGTGATATCAGAAAGGTCGCCTCCTCTTTCTGAGCCTGGGTTTGCTCATCTGCTCATTGAGTCCTCTAGTGCCCCACACCTCTGGGCATCACCTTGAAGATCCCCCGTGGTGTGTGACGCAGTGCTTGGCACCTCCCCCACAGTGTTTTCTCCACATGGTCGTTACCTTTTTCTCTGCTGCACCTTCTTCCCCTTGTTTCAGGAGCTCCCAGTTCATCTCGGCCACCCTGAAAGGTTGCCCCAGGGTCTGCCACTGACTGCCTCCTGGCCGGCTGGCCAGGCTCCGGTCTGTCTCCTGGTGGCAGGAATGAGAGCTTATCGTGGACTCTGGACTGGAAACTAGTAGCACCCAGTGGGGACTGGACTGAGATGTCCAGGCTAACTGTGTCCATGGTTGCGTTTGGATCCGATCTGTCAGGCCCCCACCTGTCTGACTGTCTGCGCCTCGTGCAGGCCTCTGAGTGGGATCAGATGCTCTGACCTCCCCTTGATTGACACGATAAGCCAGGGGCTCAAAGTGCTGGGAGAGGTGAGGAGGGGCCACGGGAGAGATGACCCGGATGGACGGGGAGGCAGGTGTGGTTTTGCAGAGGAGGCAGGTTGGCAGATGGGCCTCCAGGTCATAGGAGGGCCTCACCAGATGAGGTGCAAACATCCGTCCCCCAGCAAGTTCAGAAATAGTGCAGAATCGGTGTAGAAACCCTTACTATTGAATTTGACTCAAGTAGGGCGTGCCTACTATGTGCCGGGCACTGTCAGAGGGTGCTAGAGAGAAGACATAGGCCCTGTGTCCATCCCCCCAGGACAGCACTGTCACCCTTTGGGGGTATATTCCCCTACCCTCTCTCTGAGACAGGCCTTCCTAAGTGGCGTGGTCAGCACCACTCGGCACCTCTTGGGGAGAACCCATCAGTCTGGAGAAGGGGCAAGAGAGGGGGCCAGGAAGCTGCGCGTCAGCCGGCAGCTCAGTGTGAGTGGGGTGCACTCTGCTGTAAGCAGCTCACCCTGCAGGGGCGCTGGCAGATGCTGAGCTCTGTCCCTTAACTAAGGGGTCTAGGCTCTTGTCCTTTTTTTGCTTCTTGTGAATATTTTTTAACTGTTTCCCACTCTCTGGTTGTAGCACACTGGTTCTGCACCCAGGGTGATTTTGTCTACCAGGGACATGTGGCAACATTAAGGACATGTTTGGTGGACACTGTGGAGGGGGTGCTGCTGGCATCTGGTGGGTGGAGGGGTGCCAGGAAACACCCTGCAGTGCACAGGGCAGCTCCCAGCAACAACGGATTAACTGGCCCCGGACGTCATCACACTAAGGTGGGGAAACTCTCCCGTAGCTTCTCAGCTCTGGCTGCTACTATTGTGGTTCCTCTAGAGGCATCTCTTCCCATTTCTACTGTGGGCCAAGGAACTGGCTAATCAAGCTCACCAGGGCTGGTTCCCACATAAGAGAAAAGAGGTACAGAATCCAGCCCCATGGGCTACAATGAGTCAAGTGCATGAGCTTTGTGAGCCTGACTTGAGTGGGGGTGGGGCTCAGTGGCTCGAACAAAGGCAGGGAGGTACCAGTGACAGGGGTCCTGGGCCTCCCAGAGGGCTTCCGGACACCGAGAAGAGACTCTGGTGCCTGAAGGGCAGTGTCCTCCATCCTTGTTGGACTCTGGCCTGCTTCTCTTCTTTGGTTTCTGCCTCCTCTGTCTGGCCATTGGATCCTGAAATCTTTGGCTTTTGTTCCCTAATGTTCCAATGCACAGCCACCCCCCAGGCCTTGCTGTGCTCTGAGATTTGGCTCCTCCTGGCCCTCACCCTGCAGCCAGGCAGATGGAACAATAGTCTTCTTTTCTCCTTCCAGGTTTTCCGCAGTGTGGAAAGGCAAGGGGGTCGCACTGGCGACCTCTGGGTCAGCAGGGCTTCGCCATATTTGGTTTGGGAATGTGCTGTACATATGATGTGCCAACACTATGCTCTTGGCTCGGGCTTGCTCATTCCAAAATTTTAAGGACTTCTTTGGTTGTGAGTGATGGGAATGAACTCTGGCTGAGCTAAGCAAAACAGGAAATCTATTTCTATTGGAAAGACCCCAGAGGTATCTCAAGAATTCAAGGACAGGCTGTCACTGGGCCTCAAGGATGCCCTGAAACCAGGGACAGGGGTCCTGTGGGAGCAGAGTCCTTCCTCCCTTCTGCCCTCTGCTTCCTGCCTCCCCCTCCCCATCTGCAGCCCTGCTTTCTGGCACATACAGAACTTGGTGTAGAAAACCCAGTGAAAACAACAGCAGCTAGGTTTACATGTCCTCCTTTCGAAGAAGCAACCATGCCCTGCTCAGCTGGTTGAAGCGTTGTTCCATTCACGAAGAAATCACGGGTTCGATTCCCAGTCAGGGTACATACCTAGGTTGCAGGTTTGATTGCATGTTCAATCCCCAGTTGGGGCACGTACGGAAGGCAACAGATTGATGTTTCTCTCTCATGTCGACCTTTCTCTCTCTTCTTCTCTCTCTAAAATCAATAAACACATCCTCCAGTGAGGATTAAAAAGAAAAAATTCAAAGGAGCAACCAGCTTAGGCTGAAACCTCTTGGTTCCGATTCAAAATTCCTGGGAAAGGGCTTTGACTGTAAATCTGCAAATAAAACACTAGGCATCCATAGTGACATTCATCTTGATGGCCAAGACAAGACACTGCAAGTGAGCTTGTCAAAGATGCGGAGGATGAGGAGCTGTGAACGGCTGGGCTGGGTGGAAAGGAAAGCAGAGAGACTCTGAAGGGCGGGTCCGTGATGGAGGCGGCCCGGATGAATTCTCCTCAGTCCAACACACTTTAGGAGAAACTCCTACAGCTCCAGTCCCCAAGGAGCTACTCCTCTGAGGAGGGAGTCAGACAGAAAATTGCAGCACTAAGTCAGGATGTCCGGAACGGTGGCATAGACAGACTGCCCTGCGCATGCCAGGGAGATGGCGTGGCTAACTGCCAGGCCACGGTAGCTCAGGCAAAGCTAGAGGAGAGGACAGCATTTGAACTGAGCCTTGAGGGATGGAGGAAACATCTGGTTGGCTGGCGCAGGGAAGGAGGACACGCCTGAGCTCATGGGGAGCCTGGGAGCCTTGGGTAATTGCAAAGAC
The DNA here is from genome assembly GCA_004027475.1 of Anoura caudifer. NCBI lineage: Eukaryota > Metazoa > Chordata > Mammalia > Chiroptera > Phyllostomidae > Anoura > Anoura caudifer. Next base: position 32,238 of record PVKU01001670.1, on the reverse strand, counting down.
AACAGCCGTGGGAGGATGTCTCCTTCCCCTTTTCTCACAGCCCCCTTTCTGCACAGCTCCTCTGGTAGTTCCCTATCGCTGCCGTGACAAATTACCAACTGAGTGGCTCCAAACAACACAGAATTTACTCTCTTACTGCTCTAGAGGCCAGAAGTCCAAAATTGAAACCAGAAGACACCGGAGTTTGGGCTGTCACCTACCAAACCCAATAAGCAGATTGAATGAATCTTTATGGGCGCTTTATTCATATGGCCTGTGATCTGAGAAGATGGTGGGTTCATACCCTAACAGACCATCTTAAACTCCATTTTAAAATGGCCCATTTTTATAAGGAGAAAAAGTGTAGGTAAGGGGTTTGGAATTCAGGGAAAAGTTAATTGGATTCAGCATTCTCTCCTTGGGTGTAGTCTTTAGCTGTGTCCTGGGCAGTGATCATCTGATCCTGGAGCACAATGGCTCAGATATCATCTTGAATTGCTTGCAGTCCTCCTGGGGCACAAAGGTGGAACTGCTTATGGTCTCCTGGAGTCAGGGTGGGTCATCTCTTCAGTTCCTGGAATAAAAGCTTTTACGTGCATTGATTACTAAGCTTATTAGCTAATACTTAAACTAAAATTTTCCAACTCTTAAGTCCCCTATCAAAATGAGTCTAACAGGGCTAAAATCAATGGACTGAATCCATTGGGCCCAAGGAGTGTCTGTTTCCTTGTCTCTCCAGCGTCTAGGGGCCACCGGCCTTCCTTGGCTCATGGCTCCACCCTCCGTCTTCAAAGTGTATCACTCCAATCTCTGCTTCCGTCACCCCACTTCCTCTTCTGTCTTTGACCTTCTTGTTTCCCTCTTATAAGGACCTCTGTCATTACTCAGTGTCCCTGGGTCATCCAGGGTAATCTTCTTACCTTAAGATCCTTAATCACACCAGCAAAATCTGTTTTGCTTTGTAAGGTAACAAATTCACAGGAAGTGCAGTGCCCAAGGCAAGGGAGCTAACCAGCCCCATTGTCCTACATGTTGTGAAGACACAATGGAGATCTGTGTTCCATTGGGGACTACATTTTAAAAGGGACATTATAGCAGATCCTGGGAGCATTTTCCGGGAGGGGAGGAGATGAGAAACATGTCGCATGATGATTAGCAATTACAGGAAGTAAGAGGAGAATTAACATTTGTTGAATATCTAAATCTTAAGGTATTTTGTGTGGAGGTGCTCTAATCATTCCAGAAAAAGACACTTGTCCTCTTTAAACAAATGAACATACAGGAGCTCAAAGAGCTTAAAGATGTCTCCTGAAGTCACGCAGCTAAGGAAGGAGTGGGGCTGGACATGGAGTCTAGCTGACCCCCTCCCCCTTCGTCCCCCAAAGTCAAGGCTTCAGCCTTGGTACAACGTGGCCTCTCCATGTGAGAACTTTGGAGAAAAGCTTTTGACACAACTGCTCCTTGCCTACCCAATGCCCATTCTCTCTCTCGCTTTTTAAACCAATAGCACCATTATTTTATTTGAGGCAGCAATGGGTCCAGATTTAAACAAATAAAAAATAGATGTACTTCTTTGCAACTAGTGGAGGCCATGAACACCATTCTGGCCCGTGTGACATACACAGAAGTCTGCTGGGTATTTCCGGGGAAGTTTCCTTTCCTGGCAGCTTTCCTTTTTCTTCCTGCTTGGAGTGTGGATTGGAGTCTGGAGGAGGAGCAGCCGCCTTGCAACTGTGAGGCAACCGTAAGGATGAAAGCTACCTATTAAGGATAGTGGAGCAGGAAGATAGAAAGGAGCCGGGACATTGGAGACCGCGTGGAGTTGTCACACCAGATCAGGCTGCCCAGTCCTGGCCTATTGTAATGTCAAGAAGATCTACCACTGCATTTGGTTAAGCCACTGAAGTCTGGTTTCTGATTCATGCATCTGAACTCAATCTCTAGTGATAAAAAGGGACATGGCATCTCTCCTTAAAGGCCTGAAGGACCATCTTTGAAAGTGGGTTCGGACTTTTCCTATGTTGCTAGGGACTATGGAAGCTTCGGGGAAACAGAAACTGGCCCAGTCAGATGGAGGAAGAACCTTCTAGCTATGCTATTGGTTCTTAGCTCAGTGGAGAAGTTGACAGTGAGTCAGGGTCAGTCCTCTCCCATGGGAGAGTTTGAGCAAAGACTGGATGGCTCTAACTGGCACCGGAGGGAGACAGTGTTTGGATCAGATAAAGGCTGAACTAGATTGTTGGGGGCTGCCCTGCCTGGTTTCAGAGGCTGTAACCCCCCATGGCTAAGGCTGAGTTAGAGACCTTGAGACCCTAAGCCACTAAGGAGGCAAAGCTTTCCCTGGCAGGAGCACCACCTCTGTCCACTTTACTTCACCCTGCCTGGCCCCCAGTGCATGACTGGTTAGCCAATGATGGATAAGATTCCTCAAGGGAGGGACAACTTAAGACAGGCACAGTCATGAGGGGCCCTCAGGGAGGGACTTGGGGGGCTATGGAGAAAGGAGATGATGGATCCTCGCCTCTCGGCTTTGACATAGCCTGAGTCCTCATTCTGTCTGTAAGAAGTCTCCTGACCGCTTGCCTGCCTTACTTCCCCTGCCTGACTCAAGCCTGAAACAATGCCTTAAGCCTGAAACAATGCTGGAGGTGGGTGCGGCCCTGTTCTGGAAAGGGCATGTTCCCTGGGGTGATCAGGCCTAAGAAAGAATGCATAAAATCCTATGAAACCTACTTTGCTAATATCCTCAATCTTCTGATAAGGGTCCAAGCATGAAGTGAGTTGGTTTCCCAAAGTTCCATGGCCCTCTGGCTATCTGATCATGACTCTAAATAAGCCCTCATAGTTCTTTGAATAGTTCTATTGTTTGATCATTCCTGCCTGATAATGATTGATGAGCTTTATATATACACCCTGTATTCCTATGCAAATTAAACCCAATAAAAGCCCATTTACGAACAGGTTCCTGGGCCATCTCCTTTGAGAGATATGCCACCTTTCCTCTCCAAGCAGATCATGTCCTGGTAGACTTCTTCTCATCCATGGTGGCGGAGGGTGGGTCGGGGGGGAACCCTGTGGGCGGAGCCCCCCTACACTAGATGACATGCACATATCTGAGCACAGGTGAGGCTCAGCTGTGTCATCATCACATGGCCTTTCCAGTTATGAGTCTGCAGGACTGTGCAACGGGCCTTTCTCCAGACGCACATTAGGGAACAAGCCTCCTTTGATAAAACAACTACCAGCTCTGGGCTAGCCCTGGGAAGAGAATCCCAGAGGCTGAGATGTCCTGGCTGGATCAGATAGCTTGGCTGTCTGCCTGTTTTCCACTTCCTCCATGTTGTCTCCAAGGACATGTGTCATTCAAAACTCTCAGTTATAAGTGGCATAAAATCCCCCAAAGGGAACTGATTGACTCAATGAAGTAAAAGTCTTAGGGGTATTTCTTTCAGGCATGGCTGGATCCAGGGGCACAGAGAATGTCATCGGGAACCTCTTTCCTTCCATCTTTCTGTGCTGCTTTTCCCTGAGCAGGTTTCATTCTCAGGCATGTTTTCACTGAATGGTGGCCAGATGGCTATCGGCAACTTGAGACTTAAATCACAGCAGCGAGGTGGTACTTTTTCTCCAATCATTCAGCAGAAATGCCCACTTCTCATCAGGTGTGGTGGTCAAGGACACACAGTGCTCTCACTGGCGAGGCCTGGGTCATGTGCTCCCCTGTGGATCCTGGTAGAGGGGAGCCCTGCATGGACTCCAGGAAGCTTTTAGCCTGGATAATGCTGCTTTCATCCCCCAAGCTGCTACAGAAACTCACCATAGTCCAAACAGCTTCTGGAGGCTGTTGGTTGCCTGCCATCCTCTTCCCATGTGCAGGTGGGGGCATTCAGCCCCCACCCCCAAAAGCTAGGAGTCCTGCCTCCAAGGAGGTAAGCTCCACATGTTGTTCCTGCTAACTGGCTCTCCACCCATCGCAGTTCCCTGCCCTTCATAAGCCATTGCTGTCATTGTAACTCCTCAAGATGCCCGTCCTCTCCATCCCCACTGTCTTTGCCTTGGTTTAGGCCAAGACTCCTCTCTTCTGAGTCCTCCTATAGCTTCCTAACAGGTCCCTGGGCCTAGAGGCTAACCAACCACATATGGGAGCATTAAAACTTATCTGCAGGTCATGGACACTCCTCCTTCCAAAAGGGGGAGGCCGATTTCTCTCCCCTTGAGTGTAGGCTGGACTTATACTTCTAAAATCCTTCTGTGGCTACCAGCAACATTCAAGGTGGAGCCCTAACTCCTTCACTTAGCAGACGAGGCCCTCCATGCTACACGTGGTGTCTCTGTGCGATTTGAGATTTAGTTCCAGCAGTCCCCTTCACACCCCTTCATATGGAACTCCAGGCACCGCCTTCACCAGGCATGCACCCTTTGGCTCTTGTCCAAGTTGTTCGCTCTGCCTGGATTACCTCCAAAATTCCCCCTTCCTTTAACTAACTAATTAACTAACTAACTAACCAACCAACCAATGAACAAACAAGAATCTGGTGGATCCTGAGCCTTGCCAACCCTTGGGGGTCTTGCTGACCTGCTGACCTTCATCTCCTGGTGCTCTAGCAAAGAGAACATGGCTAAGGGTATGCGGGAGGGTAAGTGAGGGCACCTAGAAATGAATTCCTGCTCAGAAACCCTTTGTGACTTGTCCCAGAGATAACCAAGAGACAATGGTTGCTTTTGGCATACTGACACATCGCTCTCAAGTCGGCTCACGTCTGTGCATCTTTTTCCATAATACAAGCTCCATGGTGATATCTATTTATTTTATACTTCCCTCCTCTGCCACATCCACCCCACCCTCTCCTCTTGCAGTGGGCCTGGTGCCCAAGGCATGCTCACCCAGTGAACGCAGAGGGAGGGGTGCGTGAGGAGGAGGGCTGGGTGGTCTGCTGATTCAGGAAGGAGAGCCACCTCCTCTGCTCCCCTACCTCTCATGCAGGGTCTTAGCCCCCCACTGCTTTAGGTCAGGTTGCCTGGATGCAGAGTCTGAGGCGAGGATTCTTGTGCGAGCATGTTTTTGAGGGAGGCTCTCAGACGAACTTGTAAGGAGCGAGGAAAGCAGGAGGGGACAGGGACAATGCTTGGTAAACAGGTGGGTTCAGCTGAGGTCTCTCCCAACCCATCCCACAAAAAGCTCTGGAGTATGAATGGAACCACCAAATTTGTCCCCTCCAGAAGCAAGGAGACTGGCTTGTGTGCCCCGGTATCATTCAGTCATTGCCTCTGTCTACAAATAACCGACATTTCAGGCCAGGCAGCTGCAGCATGCTGGGGCCATTTTCAGAAGCAGGGTTACAGCAGCGGGGGGCCAACCTGGCACAGGGGTTCACTATGCCTGGCCAGAAGCTACCTTCTGGGTCCACCGCGCCCAGCATTTAAGGAACCTCTGAAGCTGGGTGTTGGGAGCCCAATACAGGCCTCCAGCCTGCCCATGGAACTCTTTACAAAGACAGGCTATATAGTGAATAATGTCTTCCCCAAATTTATGTCCACCTGGAACCTCAGAATATGACCACATTTGGGAACAGGGTCTTTGCAGATGTAATGTTAAGGATCTTGAGGCATAATCATCTTTTATTTAGGGTAGGCCCAATGACTAGTGTCCTTGTAAGAAGATGAGAGGACGCACCGGGACACACAGGGAAGAAAGCCACCTTATGGCGAAGGCAGAGACTGGAGTGATGTATCTACAAGTCAAGGAGTGCCCGGAGCTACCGGCAACAAGAAGAGACCAGGAAAGATCCTCCCCTGGAGCCTTCAGAAGGAATGAGACCCTGCTAGCCCTTTGATTTTGGACTTCGGCTTGCTGAACTGTGAGAAGACATTGCTATTGTCCTAAGTAACCTAGTTTGTGCTAATCAGTTATCTGTGGTAATTAGTTATGGCAGCCCTAGGAAGCCAATGTGGGCCTTAAGGCCTGGTACATGGAACACACACCATCCCAGGCTGGACGCCTCCCTGCCACTAACTTCCTGTGAGAAGACCTGAGCAATCAGTTCCCCTCCCCGAGCCTCAGTTTCCTCACTTTAACCAGAAAAGAGTGGATAAGCAGCCAGTTCTGTCTGGCAGTGTGTGCAGCTCACCTGAGATTCCCAGGCTGCAAAGTTGTCAAGAAAGACACATTCCAGGTACCCTCTGCTAACCCCTGGCCAGGGGTGTGGCCCCAGATCTGTCTCAGGTGACCCTAACACAGCAGGCAGGTACCTGCACTTGAGGCCCCATTTGGGTGTCCCAGGAAGAGCAGGTTTCAGGGGAACCTTCTAGCTCTGGATCCGTGAGAAAGAAGGTTCCAAGGGCAGCAGGAGAGAACAGGAAAGACTCAGAGCAGAAGGGGCGGGGGAGGGGGGTGCTATGTTCTCACTGATGTGAAAAACTGGTGCTGGGGCTGCACAGCAGTGCCCACAGACGCAGCCAACATCTGTGAAGGGAGGGTAGGACTGGCTACTTTCACAGGGGGGTCCTGCCACACCCCCTTTCCACTGTCTGCTCTCTGTTGGTTTTGAATGTCTTATCTTCTACATGTGTGACTTAAAAAAAAATCAGCACATGTTTTAACACAAGCAAAAAAGCCCTGGTACTTGGAACTAACTAGATGTGGAAGAAAAGTTTCTCTGCCCTTCTCTTTCCCCACCCGCTGCCAAGCCCCGGGGCAGTTCCACTGCTGGGTCTGCTTGTGTATCTGGTATCTGCCTCCTGCAGTTGCCCTGCGCTCAGCAGGGGGTGGGTGCTGAGAAGGGTGGGAGGATTTCATACGCACAAGAGGTCATGCGTTGGCAACAGAAGCTGAAAGCAGCCATAGAGGCCAGCTCAAGGACATGCATGTCTAATTCCATAGCACAAAGCCTTGTACTCAGTCATTATTGCTTTTTAATTAGGTAAATGGCCAAATGAGTGGTGGAGACAGAAAGTCCTATGGGTTTCGGGGGAGGGGAGAGGGTCGTGAGCAGGAAGGGGAAGGGAGCTGACTAGGTTCAGGTGTTGCTAGGGGAAGGTGGGGGATGGGGCCTTTCCCACCCCCACCCCCACCCCGCCCCTGCCCCCGCCCCTGCCCCACCTCCCTGAGCAGCACATGTTAATGTGATATGTTGACGTAAAGGTCTCTGAGACTAAGATGAAAAGACATCTGGAGCTGAGTTTCTCCAGCTCTCTGTGGTAGAGGCCCAATTGTTTTCTTTTTAATTTCTCATTAATGACGAGCCATTTCTTTTGTAAAATATAACACAAAAGAATGGCTGGGGAAAAAATGAAAGGAACAAAGAGACATAAAACATACAAGCCAAAATCTTTTATTATTAGATTCAATGGACATAAAATGATTCTGTCGAATTGCTCTGAAAGGACCTAAATGCCTGCTGACAATTTCTGTGCTGATCTCGTCCTGGAGCCAAGGGAGGAGTTCGCAGAGGAGCCAGGCCGAACCTTGAGTAGCCCGGCTCCGGGCAAACCTCAGACAGCAAGAGGGTGAGCCGTTCAGAGAAGAGGACCAAAGGCTGGGGCTTGAAAACATTGCTTCCCCGGGCCCCTGCCCCTACCCACTTCCCGGCTTCACCCCATCTCAATATCTGACTAGATTCCTGTTGGGAGCAGGCCCTGCAAGGCGGGGGGACCAGGTTGGGACTTGGGGTGTCCTGGAATGTCATAGTCCAGATGCCTTCACACGGTGCTATTTAAGTCCTTGTTCAACATTTGTTTGGCGGGGAGGCTGAGCTCTGCGTGAGGGCGTGCTGGGGAGAGACCCGCAGCAGCCTCAGCTCCTCCCGGGCAGTTTGGCCCTGTCCCAAGTTGCTGACCTCTTTCCACCAACAAACGCCCTGCCGGTGAGCACATGTCTTCCTCAGAAGGTGGTTTAGTCATCAGCTCCAGTGCTGAGCATACTCCTTGGCGAGGGGCTGTCTCTGCGAGGAGCAGCTCCTCAGAGCAGGTCCTCTTCCTGGGAGGTGCTGGAGAACTCGGCTTTCTCCGTCCTGTTCCAGGCTCAGGGGTGTTTTAGCACTCAGTGTTTGAGCCTCCTCCCAGGCAAGGGTCTGGCCTGCTGCCCTGCAGGCCTCCCTTAAACAGCTCCAGTGGGGAGCCGCTTACTGACTTGTTTCCCTGCAGCGATGGGGACAATGGTAATAAGAGGAAAAAGAGCTAGCCTCTCTGGACTCTGAGGCAGGCACTGTGCTCAGCCCTTGACGAGCATTGTCTTGTCTAATCTCACAGCCCTAAGAGGGACACGTGCGTGCTGCTCCCCTTTTACAGACAAGCAAACTGCAGCTCATAGTTTTAAGCAGCCTGTCAAGGTCACATGGGTGGTCAGTGCAGAAGCAGGTAAAGCCAAGTCTCTGCAGCTCTGAGCTCATGTTCTGGACTGGGGCGTGGAGGCCTCTGGTGAGTGAGAGGAAGAGCCTGGAGCAGGAGCTGAGCGAGATTCCTGAAGGGAGCTGGGCCGGGGACGGTACAGAAAGCCAACGGACCCAAGGCTGAGTGGAGCGTGGCCATCATCTTCTCCATTTCCCTGGAAGAGGAAGGCAGCAGCCCTCAGCCTCTCCCCTTAGAGGCTCACACGTGGGCCTGGGCCCCAGATCGCAGCCAGTGGGAGTCTGACAGCTCAGCACAGTCTCCTGGGGCTGCTCAGCCCTCTGCTCTCCCTGGGACTGTCAGCTGACATCAAGTACTAGCTGATGATTTAACCCCAGGACACTCAGCCATCAGGCAGCAAGATGATGAATAAAGGTGTCAAGCTTGTGGCTTTCTCTTTTTAAAGTTAAATATGGAATGATTTGGGAGATACAAGTATAATCAGGCAAAACTAATTATCTCCCTCCTTTTTTGCCCCCTTCCCCACCAACCCCCAGGATGGTCTCTAGGTCAGAGAGGAAGAAGGCTGGGGGTGGGGGAGAACTATACCTGGACCTTCTCACCTCCCCACCCGCTGGGCTGAATCCTTAGGGGGGCAGACACCAGAGGCCCCAGTCATGTCTGAATAACTGAGAGCAGAGGGACCAGTGCCCTGCCTTCTGGCTGCAGCTCCTGGAGGCCAGCTGGACGGCCTCCAAGGAACATGGGAATGTGGAACCATGTCCCTGGAAAATTGGGGCCGGGCCTCCCCAGGAATTTCTACACTGGGATCCCAGCAGGCTAAGCTTTTCTGCCCATCCCGGGATGACCGCCCGGGACCCCCACAGATCTCTTGAAGCAAAGGGACCTTATGAGGTGACAAGCCAAGATTCACCCCGGTGGTTCTTTCCTGAAAAGTGCAGGGGACCTTTCTCTGGGGCAGGAGAGTGTGCGGGACCACGGGGGACGCTGCAATATACATGGCCTTCAGGGACCCCATTGGAGAGACAACATGTGCTGAACACCTACTACGTTTCATGGCTTTGTTCGATATGTGCACAGCTCTACATGCACAAATCATGTATGCCATGTACATAGAAACGTTATGAAGCCTAACTGACAGATGACCACGCACGGACCCACTGTCTCCAGCCACGCACAGCATCTACTCCTCACTGAGGCCCACAGGTTGCCATTTTACGGATGACAAAACGGAGAGGTGGTGAGGTTAAGGTCACGGAAGCCAGGGAGTGTCTGAGTCAGGGTTTGGACCCAGCTATTGGAGGGCAAAGCCCGTGCCCTCTGTCCTTCCTTAGCTCACTCACTGAGGGTCCAAGTTTCCTGCCTGGTCCCTCTGCTCTCATGCTGAGTAGGACCGGAGACCCACGCCCTCCCAGGTGTCTGCACCGTGCTGAATCACGGGGCCCCCAGGACCTCTGGACGCTGATCAGGTTCCCACCTCACCCCAGCCTCAGGGCACCCTGCAGAGCCAGCGTGGTCTCACTCCCCAACCCACCCCCCTGTAGCCCAACGTGAATGCTGTGACTGTGCAGAGGATGAGAACACCCATATTATCACCCATTTCCACGCTCAACACCACAGTCGCTACTGCCGGCCACAGGGAAAGGCAGGCCAGGGCTCGGGTCATCCACTATTCTGGTGGCCTGGCCAGGGGGCAGGCTGGTCTGTGTCATTTGGTTTTCAATGACTTCTCTTGGCCCCTCCCCCCCATGGACACAACCTGCCTCCCACACCTTCAGGCTGCAAAATGAGGTGATCCTTGCCCCAGGGCAAATGCCTGATGGTCCCTGAGCTTATGGGGTCTGGAGCCTGGCTCTGAGCCCTTCTGTGTCCGCACCCTCCTTAACCACGGGCAATCCACAACAGCGGGGACCACAGGCCCTCTCACAGCCAGAGTCCCCTGGTATTGGAGCTCACGGCTGGAGGTCAGGGCCAAGGGTCAGGCCTCAGGCAGGAACAGGTGAAAGCAGGAAAGCGGCACAAGGAGGATAAAAACTCTGCTTAGGGAAAAACTGGGTCAGGTGGGCAGAGAAACAGCAGGTGGTGGCAGGGGCAGGTAATGGAAGATCCGCTGGTCAGGAGGGAGCAGCTGGCGGAGTTGCCCTCCAGGGTAACCAGAGGGGCCCCTCTGAGGCGCTGCAGATGGAGAGGTCTGTCTCAGGACCTTCTTATTCTTAAACAGCATCATGAATGAACGTGTGTGCCCTGCTGTTTTTGTAGATTTGGTAGACCTGGAGGTGGGTTAAGATACTTTTGGATTCCTTTTGCAATGGAAGGCAACGCAAACGGGGCCTTCAGAGTTCAGAGGCAGTTTGCCGGGCCGGCCTTGGGACCGAGGAATGGCAATGGAGGACAGCACCGACTCCACCGCATCGGGGGCTGGGGCTCCAGCGGGGGCCTGGGGAGCCAGTCCAGCAGTGTGCCCTGGTCCCTTCCCAGCTTGATAGCACCCTGAGCCTGAGAACTGGGCTTGGAATTGCCACCGAGCAGCAGGTACGTGGGGGTACAGCTCAGGTCAGGGGTGGACAGTATCAGATGAGTGACAAATTTGAGCCAGGCATGAAACAAGCCCCTCACAATCCCCAGTGAAGTCTTCGCTCAGTGACCCTGGGAGGGGACTCTTAGTTCCCCCCTTTACAGTGAGAAGCCACAGCTGGGAGACATCCAGTGTTTGGCCCAAGGCCCTGTGGCCAGTGACAGCAAGGCTGGGGTCTGACTCCAGAGCTCTGCCGCCCTGTCCAAGGAGGACCTCTGAGAAGGTGGTCGCTCTGAAGCTGGCTGTCACTGTCACTGAGCTGTTGACCTCGCCTAACTTTTCTTAGCCTTGGTTTCCCTGTCTGCAGCAATGGGAGGGGACAAGGAAGGGGAGCGGCAAAACAGAAGCGGCCTTGGCAAACCTTTGAAACAGTGAGAGGCCTCAGAAGTGTAAGGGGGCCCAAGAAAGCCACCATGCCGGCCTAAGCAGGGAGTAGAAGGAAGGGGAAGAAGGGGGAGGGAGGCGGAGATTGGCAAGTTGTTGTGAGCTGGGGCCATGGCCGGGAAGCCTGCCAGGGACACATTGCGAAACTGGGAAGTTCATCTACTTTGCCCTTTGCCCACTTTGGTCCTCCCCAGTAGAAGCAGTCTTCCCGGCCAGCTTCACTGAATCCCCTCCCTCACCCTCTTCTCTGGGTCTTCCGAAGGTTGGCCGGCCGCAGACTTCCCACAATGTGAAGAATGAAAGCTGAAGAGATGCCCAGGGAGTGAGGCTCTGGGGAACATTTGCATTTTAGGCTGGAGTAGCAGGCCCGGAGCCTAGAAGACAGATGCTCAGGATGGCGTCTGCTGTGGCCAGGTCTCAGCCTCAGGCTCAGAAGGTGGGGGTGTTGAGACATGTCCGGCCCTGGGGCTCCTGGCTCCTGCCTGGCCTGGTCGGTCTCTGCCAAGGAGGACAGACTCTGCCAGGCCTGCTTTCTGAGAGCTGGCCAGGCTCCAGGCTAGGCCCCAGGCAGACCCTCCCAAGGCTAAATTTCCCCTCTCCCCACAACCCGCCCCCACATAAGGTTAAGCCCCCCTCTCCATCCTCTTCCATGAGGCCCGGATCCTCCCCAGCGCTGGGTGCCTCCTGCCAGCTCCTTTCCCAGCACTGTCTGACCCTGGACCAGCTGTGAGTGAGGGGGAGGAGCAGCTGGCCTGCAGCTGGGGGGTGGGGCCCAGGAGTCTGCGTGGCCCCTGCAGGCTGGCTCAGGCTGGGGAGCAAGGCCAGCAGGCCCCAGCAGCATCTGGAGAAATTTCTGAATTACCTCCTGGCTAGAGACCAGAGGCCAGAGCGGGCCTGGGCTGGCACTGCTGGCTAAGGCCCTGGAGGAGCCTTTCTCCTGGCTCTGAGGCCTCACCACCTCCACCCTCCACTCCCTCCCCCCTCTGCCCCCGGGCCTCATACCACAGCCTCCTCCAGTGGCGAGTTCCAGCTCCCCACAACCCCATCTGTGGAAGAGGCAGCCTGGGGCCCAAGGAGAAGAGGCACGTTCTCCTCTGGCCCCCGCCTTTCTTTCCTCCTGGCCTTACCTGCAGCCTGTGGAGGTCGGGGCTGTTCTTTCTCTCTTCCGGAAAGCCAAACTCCCCCTGGCCGAAGCCCAGGGAAGGCCTGTTCGCCTGCATGGCAGCCACTGGGGGAAGACGGCATGTTGGCGCTCCGATGCCCGCTGACTCTGCTTCCTAGACAGGAAGGCCCTGTGCGGACGAGTGTCCACACCCTCAGAGAGGCCCAGCCGCACAACCTGCTAAAAATTGTCACGAACTTTAAGAAGGTGCAAGAGAACATGAAGCCAAGGTCCAGGCCCCTCTCTGTATGGGTCCTGCGTGACTGCACAGCTTGCACCCACAAAACCACCCTGCTCCCAGAAAACCCTGGAGCGCCTCTGCCCCACCCATCCCTCTCCTGGGCCATAGAAGGTCTTTGAGACTTTGGGTGGAGGTTGGGTCCAGGTGGATGTCCACTTGCTCTGCTCTCTCATGTCTTACCCTGTCCTCAGTGGCCTGCATCTGATGCCCCACCCTGACCTTCCTCCCAGAGAAACTGAGGCAGCAGGGGAGCCTGGGGTCTCTCCATCCTGTGCAGTACCACCCATCCTAGATAACCAGGGGAGGGCCAAGGGTGGCCACGGGGTCCAGGCTCCCCCCAGCTGGCCACAGTATGCTAACCCTGGTGCTCTGGGTAGGTGGTGGTTGGCGAGTGGCAAAGTTCCTGCCCCGGCCTTCTGTTCCCCATTAGTGTCATTCTTCCTAAGGGGAGGGAGAAGGGACGTTCAGGGCTGCTTTGCCGGCTCCAGACCAGGCCTCCATGCAGCCCAGTCTCATGACTTTGTTGTTTGTCTCTGCTGTCCAGCAGCTGGCTCTGTGCCCGCCTGGCGGGGTGATTGCCCTTGGGGCTGTTCAGCCCCCTGAGCCAGGGGGAGCATGGGGCCTGGGTCTAGGAATGACCTGGGAATTTTGCTTGACCCTGGCAGCGGCAGCTGGGCCATCAGGGCCTGTGTAGGAACCAGAAATGATCTCTCCACTTGCTGGGCAATGCCAGGCCAGAGGGAAGGTGGGCCAGACAGGGGCCAGACAGAGAGCAGCCCCAGTTCTGCCCCAGCTGACCCCTCAGGCCACAGCTGATGCAAGGCACTCTTTCTGCAGCCACAGCCCCATCTCCAGGCTCTAGGCCTGCCACCAGCTGCGGGGACGGCAATGCCCACCATCCCTCCCTCCTGGTCAGCAGCACTTGGGCAGGGCCTGGCCCGGAGCTGAGTGGTCTCGGTGCAGCATCCCATTGGTTCTTACAAAGCCAGAGGCAGTGGAGCCTGTTATTACATAATGAGAGTCAGATTAACTGAGGAAAGTTGTTCCAGTCTGCGTGGCTGCCACGTTGTCCCCTGTGCTGTGCCCTTCCTTCCGAGTAGTTGTTACAGTGGCAATGTTTGCTTGGCTATTTGTTGCCTGTGTGCCTTAGGGCTTAAGATCATGTCTTGGAGTCAAGCTGCCCTGTGAATTCACCTCTGGCTGATTGCAATGCTCAAGGCTGTAACCCTGGTGCCACACATAGAGCCTGGCACATAGTAGGTCCTCCATAAATAATATGGGAAGGAAGAAAGGGAAGGAGCAGGGAAAGGAGAAAGGAAAGAGGGAGGGAGGGAGGAAGGAGGTGGTGGGGCCAGGATTCCAACACAGGGCAGCCTGATGCTGAGCCCATGGCCCTAACCATTGGCCTACACTGCCTCCCTTTCACCCAAGGGCTCCCGGGACAAACTGCTGCCAGACCAGTGCAGGTCCCTGCAGCAAACCCCAGTGGAGCGCTGCACTCAGCCCAAGCTGGAAAGGGGGCAGAACAGGCCATGGCTTCACGGAAGGAGCTCAGGGAGAAGGGAACAAGGTCCTGCCGCCCTCCCCACCCCCATTCAGGGTCCCCACCCGTGAGGCTTCGTTTCAGGGAGGCCCCTCTTTCATGGAGACCCCACTCACTGGTCCAGTTGGGCCAAGGCTGACTTACTCTCTCCCAGGCCCTGTACAGCAGAGGGCCTGGAAGCTGGAAGGGTCTGTCCCTGTGTGGGTTGGATAGCTGGAATGCACCAACAGGAGGCCTTTTCCGGAAGAAACACCTGCATTTACAGCGTGCTTCCATTCTGGCCCATGGAGCAGCTCAGCCCTTAGCCTTCCTGGGGACACTTACAGCATTTGCTTCCAGAGTTCTGCTGGAGCCTTAGCCTCTGGTGTCTCAAGCATCTGTGGGCGTTCACCCCAGGTGCGTTTGCGCCAGCACTGCCTGGCTGCTGGGCGGTGTGCCTGCTGGAGTGCCTCTCAGGGGACTCCGCGGTGGGGTTGCTGACAGCAGGGACCCACGCACTCTTTCTCCCCTCCTTGAAGTGAATTCCCCCCATATCTCTGAGCTGTACCCTGTCCCAGGTGTGCTGCTAAGCATGGAGAGCCATGGTCGGGAACACAGCCCCAGACTCACAGGGCTCCCAGCCCAGCCGAGGAGGGCCCTGTGCCACCAGACAGCGGACACACAGTGGCGCATGTGCTGGGAGCACAGGGAGGGTGGCTGCATCTCCTAGGGCGCTCTGGGCTGCACGTGACAGAGTGGCGCCCTGTTGGGAGACCTGATAACTTAGTGGAGCCTCCCCGTCCCTTTCTTCCTCTGTCACCTTGGCCCTAATCTCACCTGTGCTCTGCTCTCCTCATCCTGCGCACACCTTTCGGGGGAAAGGCTTTGGGTGAGGCTTGTTTGCTCAGCCACATTCCTCAACTGCCTTCCAGAATCCTACCTTCTGGGGATGCTTCCTCCTCCTCAATGGTCCCACCTCGCCTGAGGTCCCCCAGGTCTCAGGCCTCTGTCCTTCCCCACTCTGTCCACACTGAGACTCCCAGGGGCCTCAGCGGCCTCATGCCATTAAGCGCCACTGATAGGTCCAGTCTACACCCAAACACATGCCCAGCCCAGACCCTCCCCCGAAGCCCATTCTTGGCTCTCCAATGCCCACTCAACTCCTCTCTACAAGGCGGAATAGATGGTCTTAAATTAATTCCCGATTTTCTTCCTCTCACCCCTGACACCCAACCTCCTCCACAGGAGTCTTCCCCATCTCACTGATGGAGAAGACTTCCTTCTTCCAGTTGCTCAGCCCCAACGTTGGGGTCATCCTTGATTCCTCTCTTTCTCAAACAGCCCGTATCCTGCCTGTGGGGGAATATTGCCGGTGCCGCCCTTAATTACACCCAGGGCCCACCTGCACCCACTGCGTCCACCTTCCACTCCTGCCTGGGCTGTTGCAATAGGCTCTCTCTCAAGCGGTCTTCCTATTCTTCCCTTGAGTCCCTAAAGCCCGTTCTCAACGCAGCAGCCAGTGTCCCCTTTGCAAAGATGTTGGCATATGCCACTCCTCTGCCCAGCCTCCTGTAAGGGCACCTGTCAATTAGACCCACATTTTATGATGGCCCTCAAGACTGAACCTGACCTGGCCTGCTCCCTGTGACCGCCCCTCCCACCACGCTCTCCTTCCCTCACTCTGTTCTAGCCACTGGCCGCTGTACTGATCCTCGGAGGCACCAGGCTCGCTCCCCTCTTGGGGCCTTGGCTCAGCCTGGACAGCCCTTCCACCAGAGACCCTTACCGCTCTCCCAGCTGCCTTCAAGTCAATGCTCAAATATCCCTTCCCACCCGTTTGAAATGACAGTCCCCACCTCCCAGCAATGACTCTCCTGAACCTCCTTTCCCAGCTCCACTGTTTCCCAGCAGCACTTCTTGCCTTCTAACACGCTGTATGTGTGATTCACTCATTGAGTATACTTATCTGTGGTCAGTCTCTTCCTGCTAGAACGTAAACTCTGTGTAGGGGATGGGTTTTGTCATTTTTGCTTACTCATGTATCCCAAACACACCCATAGTAACGCTGGACACATACTGAGCTCTTAATAAATGCGTGTTGAATTTAATTGAAGTCACACTTTAGTATAAATAAATGTACATGATCTTTCTCTATGTCTCTCTCTCCGACTTGCATTCTACAATTTCGCCCACTAATTGCAAGAAGGGACTATTTCCTATGTGACAATCACAGTACCCTGGGGAAAGGCATTTTGGGGGCTGTGAGTTTTAGTCTTGAAATAACATTAAGTGGATTGAGGACCCAGTGTGGAGCCAGGACTCAAGGAAGAAGACCTGAGAACTTCCTAGAGCCCCCCAAAAGGCAGACGGGATAGAGGCAGCAGCCTCTGGCATGGCAGCGACAGAGGGACAGTGTCCCCACATGTTCACAGTATGGCTAGGACTGGCTGCCTCAAGGACAGCAGTGAAGAGAGGGTGCGGTCAAGCGGACAAGCAGCTCTCATGGGAAGAACCCCCGGAGCTGAGTCCTCTCAGCCTGTTTCTGCAGCAGGATGGACTCAGGAAGCCACCTGGAGTCGCACTAGGAAAGTGTGTGGTTGCTATGGGGGGTGGGGTGAGGAGTGGGGGGCCGGGAGATGCTGGCAGTGGGCTTGCCAGGCAGACAGGTTCCAGCTGCAGGGATCCTCACTCAAGGATGCCCCTTCCCAGGCATCTCAATAGGTCTGAGGTTTATGCTATTGTCAGCTTTTAACTATTTCTTATTTGTTCTGATGTTTTCCTCATTCTATATGAACACAACTTCCTATGCCTAACATTGTAAATTTGTATTTTTCAAATGGGCCCCAAATTGCTTAGGCTCAGCTCCACAGAACCTGGGTTGGCCCCTGCAGGGAGAAACCTGCCCTCCAGGCTGGCTGAAATTTCTGGACCAGAGAGTTCTCCCTGGGTGTGATCTGTGTCACTGAAGCCATTTAGCATGGTTGCCTTTTGCAGGCACTGAAGGAGAATTTAATTTCCTGGAGCCAGCCTGGGGCTGAGAGGACTCAGCTCCGGGGGTTCTTCCCATGAGAGCTGCTTGTCCGCTTGCCCACACTCTCTCTTCACTGCTGTCCTTGAGGCAGCCAGTCCTAGCCACACTGTGAACATGTGGGGACACTGTCCCTCTGTCGCTGGCATGCCAGAGGCTGCTGCCTCTGTCCCGTCTGCCTTTTGGGGGGCTCTAGGAAGTTCTCAGGTCTTCTTCCTTGAGTCCTGGCTTCACACTGGGTCCTCAATCCACTTAATGTTATTTCAAGACTAAATTTTCTTGTTTTGAGTTCCCCAGCCCTACCTTGCCTTGGACAGCTGAGGTCGCACTGCAGGGTTGGAGGACTTGCGAGGTTGGAGCGCCCTCTGCTGGGAAAATAGGGGTAAGGCCAGGAGCACGCACAAGCCTGGAGTGACAGTCACCAGGCCCAGCTGTTAGGAAGCCGGCTGCCCTCTGGTTGGACATGGGCGTGTTTGAGCACACACTCCATGTGTTTCTAATTCAAGTGTGAGCACGCTTTTGCACATACGCGTTCCATTTCCACTGCGCCTGAGGTAACGCCACCTGGGGTGTACTGCAGTTCAGCTCTCACGCTAACCACCCAGAATTAGCGGCAGACTCCACAGGTTAAGGGCTCAGGCCCCCACACACTGCCCGCCAGCCCCCACCCCCTCCCGTTTCAGACGCCAGCTGCAAGTGGGGTCCCCAGGACACCTGCACTTCTGACCGGCCCGCCAAACTAGGCGGCTCCCATGACTTCCCTCAGTGTCTCTAGTTCTCTGGAATGACTCACGTAATGCACGGGAAGTGCTGTGACTATGGTTTTAGTATAAAGGATGTGACTCAGGAGCAGCCGAACGAAGAGACCCGCAGGGAAGACCTGGCAGGGAATGCAGTGTCTCTGTGCGCGCCCCCCCCCCCCCCCAGCACACTGAGGTGTTCACTCCCCAGGAAGCGCCACGAAAT
This sequence comes from Anoura caudifer, assembly GCA_004027475.1. Classification (NCBI taxonomy): domain Eukaryota; kingdom Metazoa; phylum Chordata; class Mammalia; order Chiroptera; family Phyllostomidae; genus Anoura; species Anoura caudifer. The sequence goes on along the minus strand of PVKU01001670.1, from coordinate 14,035 downwards.
GGCTGTATCCAGAGTTTCATTGGGGTTTCCTTACAGGGTGTGATTTGAGCAGGCGCTGCATTACTGAACCCACTTTCCACCCCCCTCTCCTTCCGTTGGCTGAAAGTCTCAACCTCTCCTCCTGCGGTTGATCTTTCTGGTGACCAGGCCTGTCCTGAAACTATCTGCTCCACCCCCATCCGCCAGTCACCTCATTAGCATAACAGATACTAACCTCTCACTCAGGAAATTCCAAGGGGTTTTGAAGCTTGTGCCAGGAACTGAGAAGGGGGGTAAGCCCATTATGTTCCAGATCCTGCCACAACAATGTGCGCACGCACAGACCCAGGGCTCTGTCTCATTCATCCGGTCTCCACGCAGCAGCAGCGGCCAGCCCGCCCCACACCAGTTCACCAAAGCCTCCCTAAAGTGGTGGCAAAACAACTCCTTAAAAGGCACCAGGGGCCCAAGCCGCACCCCACCCCCCACCGCCCCCAGCCAGGATGTCTGCTTCCTGAAGGAAAACTGTTTCTTTTCTCTAGTTCAAGGCAGCCACCAGCAGTCAGTGTTTGAGAAGCAGGCTTCCCTTGCCAATCATTGTTTTCTTTTGTTTTGTTTTAAACAATCCCAAGCCCCCTGCTTGACACGGCAGCCTGGACATGGCAGCTCCGACTGTGGCCACACAGCAGAGGCTGCGGCTCTCTCGGCTCGCTGACCCACTGACTCGCAGGCCCTGGACCTGAACAAGCCCATTGGCATCGCCACCTTCACTGCTCCCAGGCTCCATTCCGCGGCAGGGACGCAGCTGCCAGAGGGGCTTCTCTGTGGGCTTTGGTTCCCAGCCCAGAGAGTCGGAGTCACGCAGGCATGGTCCTGAGGCCCAGCTGCAAGTCGCTGCTGGCCCTCCTAGGGCCTGTAAGGTGAGGTTTCCCCAATGCAGGAAGCCGGTTCAGACATCAGCAGCCAAGAAAAATGCCAGATGTCCACCGTGTCTCCTGCGTGTCCACACAGTGCTGCTGGTCCCTGGTCTTCCCACCTCCCTCCAATGCTAAGGATTGTAGGCAAACTCTTGCCTTTATGCAAGCCTTAGATCAAAGCCTGAGATTGGAACAATTCCCATTGTTTTCAAAAACCCTAATATTTGGGTGATTCAAAGGTGGCTGCTCAGTTTGGCCCTGAATGTGCCCCGCTGGACCGACAGCTCCCTGCCCCCCTCCCTCTGTCATGAGGTCGTGCTTTCACAAAGCACTTACTGTGTGGCAGGCCTTGGGCTCAGGGTTTCATGTGCATGATTTCATTAAATCTTCGCAGCAACCATATGCGGGAGGGGGTGCCATTGTTGTCTCTATTGACAGATGAGGAGATTGAGATTCAGAGAGGCCGAGTACTTGCTCAAGTCACAAAGCTGATGATGCGTGAAGCCTGGCGGAATTTAAACCCGGAACTGTCAAATGCCAGAATCTGATGCTTAACCTCTTTGTGATGCTGGAACACAGAGCTATTCCACACGCTTCCTTCTCTACTCCCACCCCATCTCCCGGGTACAATTTCTGAGCAATGCAGGGGCCAGGGAGGGCATATCAACCTGATCTTGAGAAATTGGCCACAATGGAGCATCACCATCTGCCTTCCCATTGGCTGGTCCAGCCTGGCCTGGAGATCATGCATGTTTATCAACCGAGTTACTCCTCATATTTTGTTTCAGAGAGCATGTAAACAGAGCAAGTGCATTTAAATTTCCCCTCGTTGATACAAAGCTGTGTGAGAGCCATAGAGGGGCACGGAAGCGCAGTGGTTAAGACCTCAAGGAAAAAGAACCATATTTCTAGAGTCTGAATCTCAGCCTTGCTGCTTGCTAACAGGAGACCTTGGTCAAGATGCTCAATTTCTCTGTGCCTCCATTCTCCCAGCTGTGAAATGGGGGTAACAGACTTCATGGCACAGGGCTTCTGTGAGGATGTGAAGAGTGAGCTCAGGGAGCCACCCTGAACCTGGCATGGGAGGAAGGGCACGCCCAGGGTGCCCTTTCCCAGGCTGCAGCCAGCCCCTTTCAGTGTGGGCATGTGAGCCAGCGCCTCCAGGCAGCCTTTGATCTGGTGGCCTCTCTTGTTGCTGTGAAGCCCCTCTCCAGCACCTTGGTCTTGAGCTCCTGCTGGGGTTCTCCTGCTGGAAGGTCCTCCTCACTTGGCAAGCTGAGTAAGTGTGCGTCAGGCCATCGCCAGAGGGCGCTGCCTCGGGCAGTCCTCCCCACATGGTCTCCTCTGTGGTCTTGCCTTCCTCCAGGGTGGGCTGACTCGGGGAAGGGAATGTTTATGGAGCTTTTACTGGGTGCCTGAGTCTCTTCCTTACAACAAAGGTGCAGGGTAGCTGTTAGTAAACTTGATGCACATTGAGCCTTGAAGAGATCTGCCCAGAAGTCCATCTGCTGGGCCCTTTGGGGCTTAGATTTCATGCCAGGCTCCTCAGAAGCCGAAGTTTGAGAGACTAGAGAAAGTGCATGGTACGGAGTACAAAGCTGTTTGTGAGCTCAGAGCACAGAGCTCAAGGGGACTTTTGGAGCTGACCTGACACCTAGTGGCCACAAGTAGGAACTACTCCACCATTGGGAAGGTTCCAGGGCTGTTGCAGGCAGGTTTTGGGCTGGACAGCCCTACACTTACTTGTGGCCTGGGAAGTCGGGGTTGAGGGGGGCAGATTTCAGCTTCCTTGTATCTCCATAATTCCCCAATAGCTACTCAAGCGAAAAATAACATTTGATTAAAAAATTGCTGCCTTTTAATTTTTGTGCAAAGGATGGATTAAAGCAGCTTGAGAAAACTAGTTTTTATTGATCTATAAACCTCATTTCATAACAGATTTTGATACTTTCATGGTCTCCTTGTCCTCGGGGCTCCACCTAGACACCAGCAGTGATTGGATGCTCACTTACAGGCAGGAGGCTTGTTGGAAAATTTTATGGATTATAATAGACTTAGAAGATGTGGTCCCTGACTTCAAGCAGACTTGATTTACGGGGGGAGTGGGGGCAAAGACTTCCACACATCCCGACAGACGTGGAGGGCACAAGCTTCAGGCCTCAAACTCCTTATCACATTTCTTTCTTTTCTTTTTTTTTTAAGATTTTATTTATTTTTAGACAGAGGGCAAGGGAAAGAGAATGAGAGGGAGAGAAACATCAATGTGTGGTTGCCTCCTGTGCACCCCACACCTGGGGACCTGGCCTGCAACCCAGGCATATGCCCTGACTGGGAATCGAACCAGCGACTCTTTGGTTCCCAGGCCAGAGCTCAATCCACTGAGCCACACCAGGCAAGGCTCTTTATTTTCTTTCCATCATCCTAATTTAGACTCTGAGCCTGCAGACCACCCATTCAATGGAAATTCAACTGCAGGCTGAGACCTTGAATAAGGGAGGAAAAGGAACTTATGCTGCGGGAAGGGGGACATACCTTGTTTCAAACAACGATTCTGCCGCGTGTGCAGAGAGGCCTCAGCACCGCCCCCAGCCTTGGTGCAGCAGAGCGACACTGATGGGCTGGTGACTTGATTCCTCCTACGTGCCACCCAGCACATCACTGGTGCTCTGAAGGGTCAGTTCCTGGGTGCCCACAAACTTTCCCAGTTTTCCACAGCCTGCCCACAACAATTGCCAGATGAATGTATTTGTTCAGTTCAGAGGTATTTATTGAGCATCTACTATATGACAGGCACCAAGTGGTGCCGCAGAGATGTAGGAGACAGTCCTGCCCTTCTTCATCCACAAAGATGGTTGAAGAGGTTAACTGAAACCCTTTCACTTATCCCACACCCACTTCCCACACTCCGTATGCTGTTCTTGGCTGTTCCTGCTCTTCTTCTGCTAAGCTCCTCATGTCTCCCCAGTTTCCCAAGGAGTTTTAAAAAGAAATGCAGAACAGTAGGTCCCTACAACAGATTGGGAAGCCTTTATTGCGGCTGCCCCACTTTCAGGTGGAACCATGAAGCTCCAAGGTCGGGTGGCCAGGTGGCGCTGGGGCCTGGAGTCGAATCCAGGTCTCTCTGTCTCCTGTCCTTGGTTCTCTCCATGTGACCCCTAGGCATTTGCTTCTAAAGGCCCCTGTCCTCATTTTGTGAGCATCTGTTCCCTCCGCCACCGCCTCCTGCATCTCAAAATCTCTCCCCTTGACAGTGTTTACAATTACTATGACGACTGCTTTGTGCACTGACCTCCTCCCCACTGCTCTTTCCCTGCCGCCTAGCAACCCCATCGCATTTCCAATTTGTCTTCCTGGCTCTTAAAGAGGCTGCCAAGGACGCACTCCCTGGTGGTCCCTAAAACCAGAGGGTGCTCCCTGGTGAAGGGCACACCACCAGGAGCCCAGGTGTTGAGACCAAGCCCAGGACGCTGAGACCAAGCCGGACTTTATTGGCTCTCTTGCAGTCCTGACCTTGGTGTTGCCCACTGAAGTTGCAGCCAGCTCTCTGCTTCCTCCTGGCCACCAGCCGACCTGTGAGGACTTTTCTGTCGCAGAAACTTCTTTCCAGGCCAGACTCGTTGCTATGGCTTCACCATTTACAAGAAGCTGGTGTGAAAGGTAAGGGGATAATGTGAGCACCAGCGCGGCCTGATGGACGGGAACGTTTAGACAGGCTCAACTCCAAGCGAGACCGTTTGTAAGTGCGTCTCTGGGCCTGGCGGAGCACTGAACGTGGTGGGCAGGGGTTGGTGTCAGCCGGAGAAGGCGCAGAGGGAGGGCTGGGTTACGTTGTGGTCAAGGGCTCGGCAGCAGGGTTAGGTTCAGAATGCGCACGCCCTTCGGCCCGCAATCACACGGGGTTTGCCCCTCGGAGCCCTTGTTAGAGAACATGCGTGCGTGCAAACACTGTGTGCAAAAGGGTCTGGGCAGCAGTATTATTTGTAGTAGCAAAACAGAGAGAATAAATGTCCATCAAAATGAGATTAAATCGGGAGACTCCTGTACCATGAAATACCACGTGGCAGCTAAAGAGACCGGGACAGCTCTGACTGTAACCGCCCGGAAAGATCACCAGACGCACCGGAAGCAACGCAAGTTCAGGGGAACGTAGCAGTATGACTCGATCCGTGATAAATGAGAAATGGCGCGTGTGTCTGTGCGCTACAACATATGGTAAAGTGTAAGCATACTCTGTGATACAATACATGATAAAACGCACGTGGCGACATGCCAGGGAAAGCTCGAAATGCCTTTGTAAGCATTAATTCGTTTAACCCTCGATAATAACCCCTATGCCGTGGGTACTACTATTAGCACCACAATGCGGACGGGGAAACCAAGGCCCAGGGAGACCGGGTAACCAGCCAAAGTTTCCGCAGGAGTGGAGCTGGGATTGCACTCAGGCGGTTTGGCCCCAGAACCGTGTTCTTAACGATTATCTCACACCCACGCACACTCAGACTCACTCACTCGCATAGTTGGTTGCAAGTCTGTGGGAAAAGTTAGGGAAACACGCACTGAAATAGCCCCCGAGGGCACTCTGGGAAGCCGGGAGAGCTGGGGGAGGGGCGTGAAAAAGAAGACCTGCATTTTCTTCTTACTCTACTTCTGTGGATTTAGAACTTTTACATGTAGGTGTCATTTGTAGCAGTAAGTGAAAATAAAAACTCATGCAACAATGGAAATGACAACTCTGCCCTGCAGGCAGAACTAACAGAGCCGCAGGGTGTGACCTCAGCACTGCCTCCCGACGGCCATGTGACCTTGTCTACAAAACTGGAGGGTTTGCTGGACCTGGAACCAGGTCTCCTGACCTCTGCCTCGGGCACTCCCCACCAGCATCCCAAGGAACAAGAGGCTCCACTTCCGGGAGGGCCGGGGGAGAGGTTCGGGACGGAGGGATGGGTGGGGGGATGGCGTACAGACCTGAGCCATCCTGGAGGGGCCCCCTTGCTGAATGACAGCTCCTGATGTGCATTGTCCCCACTTGACCCTTACAAAACCCTCTTGGATGCCGTGGTTATCACCCCATTCTAAAGACTTGGAGACTGAGAGCCCTGCGAATGGCCACGCCCTCCCTAAGAGCAGGGTTTGCAGGTGGGCCAGACTGCCCTTCTTGTCTGCGCTGTGGCTCCTCCCCATGGCGATGCTGATGGAGGCACAGGTCAGAGGTACTGGGGAGGTCTTTCAGGGCGGGAATCCTGCTCTGAATCCTCTAGTGGAGCCCCTTAAGAACATGGTCAGACATGAAGTGTGGGGCCTGGTGGGTGCCCCAACCCGTGGACCCGGCGGGGTCCTGTGGCCTCAGCGAGGAGGTCTAGCATGGTGGAGCAGGTTCTGGAACCACACAGGCCTGGGTCTGATGGCCACCGCCATTCTTCCCGGCTGTGAGCACTTCACTCTGGTGCTTTCCTTCTCTAAAGCTGGAGTTCATCATTTATAGCACAGGGCTGATGCCAGCACCGCCACTGGGTCCCTCGGGAATCCAGCACCTGTGCCTGTTTGGTGACTGGCAGAGTCCTTGGCACATGGTAAGGATTCACGGGTGCTGGGTGTCATTGTAATTATTATCATCATAGTCCTTTCCTATTTGCCTCAAGGACTTCAGCCTAAGTCACAGCCTGCATCATTCCCTAAGCTACAGCAGACTTGCGTGACCTGCGTTCCCAGTGTGCCTCATGCGGCTCACACTTCAGGACTTGGCACTTGACATCCCTCTGCCCTCTTGTCTTTGTCTACGTGACCCCCCCTGCCTGAGTGACACCTCCTCTTTGGGCTACTGTGGTACCTTGTACGTACTCCCAAACTCCTTTCACCATGCCAGGGTGTAACCATGTGCTCCTTTGTGTCACTTCCTATCTGCTGTGAGCACTGTGCCCCCAGAATCTGGCCCACATCCAGCAGCATGCAGTGGAGGCTGAAGCCTGGCTGAGTGAGCCAATGGAAGATGAGCAGGAGGGTAAACAGTGGGGCCAGCCCTGGGGTGGGGCAAAGGCAGCCTGCTATGCAAGGGACATAAAATGCAGACAGGGTGGCCCCAAGAGCTCTGGCCAACCTAGCCAGGGTGCCTTATAGAGAACCGAGGGCCTGCTCGGGACAGAAGCTGGGTGGGGGTCGGCCCCTGGGCCTGTGCTGACCTGAAGTCCACCATGCCATTCTTGTTATCCAGCCGCTTTGTCAGCTCCCTGAGCTGGAACCGGTTTAGGGGGACCTCGTTCTGCTGAAGAGGTGAATGGAACATGCAAGGTTAATGGAGGTCTCAGAATACCTGCTCTCCGGGCAACCCCATCATACATGTGCACGCACACACAGAGTGCCCATGGCTGCTAGAGATCAGCACACCTGTATCATGGTTTTCCAGAATTCGCCCATTGGCATCTTCGTCGTCCCAGCAGGGTTCAAGCTCTTGAAGAAGTCCAAGATCGTGATTTTGTGCTGGTCTGCGTAGCTCTGAGAGAAGCAGGAGACACCAGGAGCAAATGCTTGACCTCGTAACATGTGTAACAACTTTCCCTCCTCTCCCCTCCCATCACAGGGAGGCCTGGACCCAGACCTAGCAGGCCGAGGGCGAGTGTGGCCAGGTGGACCCAGGAGCTAGAGTGTGCTGGATGTTCGAGTCACTTAGGACCAAGAGTCCTGGACAGGCTGATGCTGTGAAGGTCCCTGGCGTGGAGGGAATAGGGCTGTGATCGTGCTCACATGTGTTATTCAGCTAAGACCACGTGGATGGTGCGCCGTGGACGGTGCGCCGTGGATGGTGGGAGGGCTGCCCTCAGCTCCAAGTCCGAGAGACCAGACCGCCAACGTGTTGTGTGGTGGGCAGGACTGGCTCTCGGAATTCTTTGAATTCTCATCATTTCATACACTTACGGAGATGCACTGTGTCAGAGTATTTTAAAAATAATATATCACTGTCTTCATTTAAAAAATATTACCCACTCACACTGTAAGGTAATTTCAGATTAGTAGGAAGAAGAAAATGGAAAGTAATCCATAAATCCAATCCCACCATCCACAGGTAACACCTTTTTAAAAGAAAAAAAATATTTATTTATTTTTAGAGAGGGGGAAGGGAAGGAGAAAGAGGGAGAGAAACATCAATGTGTGGTTGCCTTTCATGCGTCCCCCTACCTGGGACCTGGCCCACAACCCAGGCATGTGCCCTGACTGGGAATCAAACCGGTGACCCTTTGGTTCTCAGGCTGGCACTCAATCCACTGAGCCACACCAGCCAGGGTTATTTATTTATTTTTAAAGAGAGGGGAAGGGAGGGAGAAAGAGAGGGAGAAAAACATCAATCGGTTGCCTCTTGTACGCACTCCCACTGGGAACTGAATCCCCAACCCAGGTACGTGCCCTGACCAGGAATTGAACCAGTGACCTTTTGCCATTTTGGATGATACCCAACCAACTGAGCCACCTTAGGCTGAGGGTCCCTCTTTTGCTGAAGCCACTAAAGAGCTGTCCTGTCCTGACCACAGGGGTATCTTGCTTGGCATCCTTACCAGCTATTGGAAAGAGCCCACATTTATTGGGTGCTTGTTATATGCCAGGCATTGTTCTAATCAATTCATGCATATTACAGAATTTATCTTCACAGCAGCCCATCTTACAGGTGAAGAGGTTGAGGTACAGAAAGCATCAGTAATTTGCCTTTGGTCTTACAACAGCAAGGGGAAGAGCCTGGCTGGTAGAAACCATCCTGTTCCAAGCCCCTCCCACTCCAGCCAGTTCTCAGCTGTTCCTTTCTGTGAGGGATCCGAAATCCATGGGGAATATTCCACATCTGAGCTGTTCCTTGTCAGAGAGGGCTGTGCACTTTGTGGGAGGGGAGACTCTGGGTCGCTGATGGGAGCCAAAGGGCAGCTGTCTCCAGGGGCCCCCGAGGGGTCCCCCAGGGGTCTGAGAGGAAAGCAGGGGCTTACCTGGATCAGTTTCATGGGGTTTGTCCACAGGAAGAAGGTGCTCTTGACAGAGAGGCCTTGGACTGCCTTGTAGGTCACATCCAGCTGGGGGTGCATGGCATACACCCCGTCTAATATTTTCACAAACTGCTCGGACACCATCACGTTCTGAGGCAGGGGGAGAGGGGACCCATCACGGTGGGGGCACCGGCACTGCCATCGCCTGGCCCAGACACTGTCCCACACAAGCCAAAGCCAGAGGGTCCCATCTTCTCCAGTTTGCCCTGCAGGGCCGCTCCAAGACTGGGGTGGTTCCTGAGTCTCAGAGCTCGTGGTTTAACCTGTGGGTTTCCCAGCTGATCCATCAGGTGTTCTAGTTGAGTGCTGGGGGCTTGTCACATACTGTCACCCCAGTGCTGCTCCCTGATGGCAAGCGTAAGTGTCTGTGTTTGACAGACGAGATGCAGCGGTGGGGTGGCAGGCTGGCCCCGTGACATGTCCATTTCACACCAGTGCTGGACTTCAGAGCAGGGGCCCTGGAAGAGAACCCCTGGCTCCGACCGTGGGCGCGGCTCAAAATGCACTGCAAACCCGGCAGTGCCCTCGGCACTGGGTCATAGGGCGCTGGGTCACAGGCCGCAGGAGAAAACGTGTTTCATGCAATAGCGTTTGATCAAACCTGACCTCCACAGTTTTGATTGACCTGCTTCATTCCTCAGATGTGATTCTGAGTATCTCTTGCCTTTCAAAGAATTAAATCCATGTGTAAGGGCTGAACACTTAGCCCTCCCCTCTGTAGATATTTAGAGAAAATTCTAGAAACACCTGCAATGAAGGAATTCCAGCACCTTTTAGAGTTATGGCAGCATAGTTGACAAAAGGCTAATCTGCCCCTCTTGTTCTGGCAGGTCGTTAAGTAGCAATGCTATCCCCGCGCACGGATGCGCCTGCCGATAGGGGCCTGGACAGCACCGTTTCCATCATTCCCTTGCACACATCTAGGCAGCACCTGGGTCCATACCTTCCCACCAGCTCGGTGGCAGGGAAAACCAAATATCCACAAAACCTGGACCCGTGGCTGAGATTCAGAGGCAGGGCGGGGAGGGAGCGAAGGGAGCGTTGTGGTTGCAAGGGCGGAGCTGTAGGATGAGGGCAGAGGGGGGCCCCTGAGGACGATAAAGACTGGTGAGCACCAGGAGCCTGGGGCAGAGAGGAAGAGGTAAGGGGGGCACCGTGAAAAGAAAGTAGGGGTTTACAACGTTTGATAATCTGTGGCAAACATTAAGTCGAAAATTTTCTTAGGCTTCAATTCCAAGGAGCTTGGGTTTAAATATTCAAAATATCATCACGGATATCATTGCAAGGCATTAACATCTTAGCAAAACATCACATCTGTGTGGCATTTAAAAATGTACCGCTGCGCCTTTTTAGAGCTCTAGAGTGGGAGGCAGATGCCCTGGGTGTGCTCCTTGCTGTGGCTCTCACCTGCTGTGTGGTCCTGGGCAAGTAAGGGACCTAACCTCTGTTTTAGCTTCATTATACGGAAAGTGGGAAAACGAGGAAAAGTTCTTGTTATGGGTTGACCTGTGTCCCCATCCAAAAAAGATGTTGAAGTGCTAACCCCCAGTACCTGTGAATGTGACCTCATTTGGAAACAGGGTCTTTGAGTTACGATGAAGTCTTTCGGGTGGGTCTACTCCAGTATGACTGGTATCCTTATAAAAAGGGGACATTTGGATATAAAGACAGACAGGCACACAGGGAGAACGCCAGGTGAGCGTGGAGGCAGAGACTGGGGCTGATGCATCCCCAGCCGAGGAAGGCCAGCATTGCCAACAACCACCAGACGTTAGGAGAGAGGCGGGGAACAGATTCTCCCTCATAACCCTCAGGAGGAGCCAACCCTGCCCACACCTTCGTCTTGGGCTTCTAGCTTCCGGAACTGTAAGACAATAAATCCCTGTGTTTAGCCCGCCCAGTTTGTGGTACGTGGCTACAGCAGCCGTGGGACCTGCCTCCCAGAGTAGGATCAAATGAGCCTGCAGACACAAAGTCACTTTGGGGGAGTGAAAGGGTATGAAAGGATGGACAAGCACAGGGTGGAGCTAGTATCAGCTACGCCCTTCAGGATGATTCAGGCGAGGGCACCCGGCAGCCTGAAGTCACTTCCTCAGGGTGTTTTCATCCATCAAGGGATTTTTTTTTTTACCCTCAAATACTGCTCTGAGTGCAGTATGCTAGGTTATGAAATGAAAACACAAGTTCATCCATGTTTTACTACTCAGATCCCAAAAGTCCTGTGATTCTGGAACCATTCTGGGGGGCAGGGCCATGGATCAGCAAAGCTGACATGAACGACTCTGTCCTGGGGTTCTCCTGCCTTTTTCGTGCATTTCCCCCTCTCTGCGCTCAGATCCTGGGTTCCCAGGAGCCGGTCAGTGACTTCACACTTTGCTGTTACGGGCTGCAGGGCTGCTCCTATTGGAAGGGCCCTGGGAGGGGCAGAATTGTAGTCAGAAAGGAGTGACCTTTCCCTGGAGCATTTGCATGAGGGCCTCTGAGTGTGGCCATGGCAACTGCGCGAGCAGCTGCCGTTCGGTTACTTACGGAAATGTCAAGCTTTTCCATCTTGGATCCGGGGTTCCTCTTGATGGACAGGATGAGGGTGATAGCCCCGTCTATGCTCATTGGGTTCAGGAACAGCTGTGGGAAGAGGGGCAAGACAGGGGGAGGCTGAGATGGGGCCTGGAGAGGCTGGCTGGGAGCACGGCTTCCATTTCTCTCCATCAAATCACAACCTCTGTCTCCCACCCAGACTTCTCGGTAAGCACCTGGCTCCCTGTCTGTCTGTTTATCCAACTGTCCATCTGCCTGTCCACTTTACTGTTCAGCCACCCACCCACCTATCCATCCACCCACTGCCCATCTCACTGCCCATCCATCCATCCGTCCATCCCTCCATCCATCCATCCATCCATCCATCCATCCAACAAACATTTACTGGAGCCTGCTGCATGCCAGTTGCTGGGTTAAGTGCAGAGGGAGGCAGAGGCAGAAATGAGAAGAAGGTCTCTGCCCTCGGGTAGCCTGTGTTCTAGACGTGGACACTGGCAAACAAGTAAATGGCATCAGAAGTACGATGAGGACAGCGGCAGGGTTATACACTGGTATTTGTAGGACCAGGACAAGGGCATCTGGTACAGAGGAGAGGACAGCGGCACAAAGACTTCTGGGATACATGGGGGTGAGTGAGGTATGAGGAAGGGGTGGGGGTGAGGGCAGGGCCAGAGGAGAGAATAGATGCAGCAAAGAAGACTGGGGTACGCAAGTGCCAAGGAGCAGAGGTGTCTGGGCGGCAGCAAATGTTCTGTGAGCAGGCGCTGAGAAAATGAGGCCGCAGAGCTGGCCAGATCAATGAGAGCCTTGTGGGCCCAGGTAAGGACTCGGGGCATTGTCCCAGTGCCGCGGGAGCCACCAAGGCGTGGCGTGGAGGCTAACAGCTGGGGACGTGGAGCCCAGTGGCTGTGCTTACTAGCTTCCTGGCCTTGCATGAATTCCCTGACCACTGCGTACCCATCACCTCGGGCTGCTCTGAGGATTCAATAAATCAATTCAAGCAAAGTGTTCAGAAGAGCACGTGGTAGATAGTAAGCAGCCAAAGAATACTAGTTGTTGTTATTGAAGGCTCTGGGCTGGGAGGTTTCATGATGAGAGAGGCCGAAGCTTTAATGGAGCATCTACTATGTGCGGCCTGTTTCCCAGGCTCTGATGTATCCAGTGAGAAAAGACAGGCTTGCGCCCTGACCTCATCGGGCTTAGCATCTACAACCCTTTGCTTGCCTCACTTCCCGGGGGGGTTATTTTTCCAAGATCAGGGGAAGGAGGGTAGGGGCGGGGTATGCAGAGTGACCATTCCGGTGGCCAAATTGATGCGGCCTCCACCTGTGAAGCAACTGAGTTATAATCGAAGCTTTTTTCTTTCTCACTTTTTAAAACATTTAAAAAATTAAAATCTATTTACTGTACTTGGTCACTGTAGCAAAAAAATAAAGTAGGACCAGAACATGTTAAATTTCCCTGTATCCTCATAACCAGGAACAGCCTTTGCCACCCTTTTGTTGCGGCGACTTTTTGGTCTTTAAAATGCAGGGCTTCTGAACTTCCCTTGGCTTCACTGGCCACCAAGGCCGGGTCCGTCTCTCTTCTCTGAGTTCCATTGGGTCCCAGCCCTGCCAGGATGGAGCCTCCGCTCTCCTGGTCACTAGAGGGCTGGCTGGACTGGGCTGGGCTGGTCTCCAGTCACCACGTTCCCTCCCCTGGTCAGAATCTGACTTCCTCTTGTCACCCTAGCAGCTCTAAGGTGGCTGTCCTCTCTGATGGCAGCTCATCTTCACCGTTCCTGATGCCATTCTTCTTACACCAGGGCCCCCATCCCCGTGGTCCCTCCGAGCCACCCTCACATCTTCCGGGAGTCGGGGTTGCTGTGGAAAAGCCAGGTTGCCTGGGCTTCCCTCTGCCCACTGTTGGCTGTGGGGCCCCAGCAAATCACTGAGCCCCAGGCTTCCCTTCTGACAAGCGGAGCTCAGGGAGCCCACTTCAGAGGGTTGGGCTGTGAGGAAGGAGGCAAATCACCTGGCACAGGACCTAGCTCCTGGGGGTGGGGGAGGTGAAGGGGAGCTGCATCTTTCATCTGTTTTTCAACTTCCCAGAGGCTTCTACGTTATAAATTCACATTTATAAGCAAATTAATTTAAAGTGAAATATGTATTCATTCATTTAATAAAATTTCACTGGGTACCTACTATATACCCAGCACTCTGCTGGGTGCAAGGGGTATAATAACAGGCAACACTCAACACAGTCTCTGTTCTCACAACGCTCTCACACTAGTCGGAGACGGACAGTCATTCACACGAGTGTGTCAAGAGAAATTCTGGCCAGTTCCCCGTGGTGGGGTATGCAGGGCTCTGTGGCTCTGGCAGGGGTCTCTGAGGAATTGTTGCTGGAGCTGTGCCGGGCGGCAGGGAGCAATTACGGCCAGTGGAGGCCAGCAGCTGGGGAGAGAGAGCATCACACGTCCAGACAGGCACGAGCAAGGCTCTGGCAGGACAGGACGAGGGAGGTGACAGGAGGCCCTGAGGCCTTGGGTGGGAGAGAGGGGAAGCATGGGGTACACTGAGGTCAGAGAAGCACACC